>JAMBLF010001022.1:0-162771 GCA_030578115.1 Leucoptera coffeella
TCTTATAAATAAACCGTTTCTCGTTAATTGGATTGTCGAGTGCTCAAGGGTAGTTGGCGGAAATGAAGGGAGGGGCGGAAAAGGCTTTCCTGTTTCGGGACAGGGATGGGAAGGCTCTCAGGCTAGGACGCGAAGGCTTTATCTGGTGGTGTGAAGCGATGGTTTTTTTGTTAAAAGGATTATGAGATAATGGGTTTTGATGATGATAAGTTGGTAGATAAAATAATGTACATATTTTTCATTATGCATATTGTCTTGTCAGAATTGTAAAAGTAAAAGGACAAATTGTCATTTTAAATAGTTACTGAAAAAAGAAGAAATTTAAATTTATACAAGTATAACTACCGAGTAATTTTATGGACATCATTGAAACAAAAGTAATTAGCAAGGTATAGCATGCTATCAAATGGGTTTGATATAGGTACTAATATGTACAAAACACTTGCACCCCTAAGATAAATACGATCTTATGCCACTGTATAAAGTTATAGGCTGTTGAAAGCTATCGATGTTTGTATATCGATTCATCGATCCGATCTGCGATGTCCCTCCCTAAAACTGCGATCCATCATCCCACTAATGAGCTGGAGATTCCCGGACATCGGAATGAACGATTCACGTGCACCCTGGTTGCTTAGCAACGGCAAAACAAGATGATTTAGGGAAAGAAAACATTTATCGGGAACGCCAAGATTGTTTACAAATAACATCTTAAATTAAATGTGTAATTCAATATTATTCAATCAATCAGCCTATGTCAGTCTACTGCTGGACGTAGGCATCCCCAAGGTTACGCCACAAAACACGATCACTCGTGGCCCTCAGCCAACCACTACCAGCGACTTTCAGGTCATCGGTGCATCTAGCAGGAGGGCGTCCTACACTACGTTTACCGAGACGCGGCTGCCATTCGAGAATTAATTATTTTTACTTACTTTGTTTTTGTATATACAAAAAAATATGAGTACACACACAAATTATGCCATTTTCCTTACAGAGCAGTTTAAAAAACAAAAGATTAACGTGTTCCCCACCGTTAACCCTTGTGGAGTAGTCAAAGATTCAGGTGTCCATCTCCGCAATACATTTGCAGTAAAAACGACACACACATTCCATTTACAGCTCAGTGAGACGATGTCTTTACGACCATAGCGCCAAATAGGATAGGACTTGTCATATTACTGTAAGAGACATGTCCAGTAGCCAATGTGACAGATGGTCAGTTCACCGCTGCTCGCAAATACAAAGTTTTCTCACGATATTTTTATGACGCTTTTATGATGTTGCAACGAACTATCGTACGATGATTATAATATTACTTCCTCCGCAATTGAAGAGATGGACATCCGAACTCTGACTACCCGACAAATGTTAATGGTCTTGAAGGTCTTTGTTGTTGTTTTTTGATGACTATAAATAAATAGTCTTGGACGTAAACAGAATTCTAATTAATAGCTATGCTTCCCAGTACGTCATAGTAAGTGAAAGTTAACTAATTTACAAATACTTTCACGACCATTAACCCTTGCGGTCAGTCGTCTATGGTGCATCAACAAAGTCAGCAGCTCAGTGAAAGTTGAAAATACAAATAATTATTTTCGGCTGAATATTTAGTCAATTGTGATGCCGAACTGGCTAAATATGTTCGCTTTGGGATTATATTTGGATCCTCAACTAGAACGAACCGAAGAACAAGGAAGAGGAGAAGAATTGGACTTCGATTTCGTTTTTCTTCGGTTGTTGCGGCGGGCGGCGTTGGTGTAACCATGGCGATGAAATAACAAGAAGTTCAAACACCGTGGCATCAGTGTTTGTATTTCAGCCGACATAACCTTAGTGGTGAATGGTTTAATAAAGAATTAAAAAAAAAAACCCTTGCGGTGTAGTCAGAGGATCACATGTCCATCTCCACTCGGCAAGTTAGTAATTTATATATGACTTATTGCCAATACAATATAACATTCGCTTAATGATTTAGGACTTTCCTCCATTTTAAATTGTGGCGACGTATTCAGAGGCTTGAATGCCCATCTCCGAAATCTCAAAGGATTAAGGCATGTTAGGTTAGGTCGCTCAAATCCCGCGCTTAACTAGACAGACTGCACTGAACGTGATTGGTAGTGAACTCTATCGCCGTATAGAGGCACTGGCTATTACCTATCACGAGGGATAGGTAGGTTTCTTCACGATGTTTACTCTCACCGTAAGAACTGTAAGTTATGTACGTAAATGAAATACACATTTTTAAATTTCATCCATCGATACATGCCAGAACAGGGATTTAAACCTAGGACCTCTAATAAGAAGTCGATGGTCTTACTAACTTGGCTACTACAGCTTTGTTAATAATTACTATATATCTTATTGACATTAATAAAGCTTAAATACTAATTATTGTCATCGGGGTTTACCCTAAGTAAACCTAAAAATGTTCTAAGAAATATTACGTTTTCTCTCCACGTAAAAAAGTATAAAAGATGACCGTATATGTAGATTTAGACACAAAACATTCCCGACTAAGTTGGATGGAAGGATTGGTTATTGAGTGTACTGAATTGATTGGCGAGCAAATAGGAATGTCAGTCGCATGAGGCACTCATTTCACGCTGAAGGATACGGGACGGTGTATTGTCAATCGGCTTAGCTTTAAGACGTGAACTCACGCCATTCAAAGCTCGTTCAATGCTTAACGTGATAGGTGGTGTTTGACGCTGAGAAACGACGCTCATTGAACTAAATCAGTTAGTGGAAACAACTTAATAGTGAATAAACACAACGTGTTACAACGTGTACAAAATGCGTGCGCCCGGTACTGCTTTCCCATCCCACCCCGAACCCATGTTTCACCGTACCTTAAAAATTCTGACATATTAAATATTGAATCTCGACAAAAACTGCTACTCAGTTGCTTACTTTTTGACATTATTCAAAACAAACAACCGCAATATTTATTTAGGAAACTGACATGGCGATCCCAGCAACATAAATCGACCCGTGCTTGTGTACCGCCGCTTGTTCTGCCTCGCCATCGCACCACCGCTTTTAGGGGAGCTTTTAGGTATGCCGCCTCCAAATGTTGGAACAATATTCCCCCACCCATTAGACAATTATCCTCTAAACTAAAATTTAAACAATATCTCCGGGAACATTTGCTCTGCCAGCAAGAGGAGGCGGGTGCTCCTTCTATTGCCCCTCGGACACTAAATTTATAATACATTATATATCAATTTTAATATTATATAAATGGATCACACTTTTAATTTGCATTTGCTATCCACACACATGTTATCATATCTTATATCTATGTATTTATACTGTTTATTTACGTAGCACTCTATTTAACCATTTTCCTTCAAAATATAGACGTTGCTCTCCAGTGGTTCTGACATAAAACCAGCGTTGTGTTTGTCACCAGACGCAACATACCCAGCTGAGTTAGAACCCTTTTGCTGCGACAATAACATGCACAAGTTATACCGCTTAGTTTGTAAGTTCTTTTTATTGTAAACGTTTTGTATTGTGTATGTTTTTTGTGGCCGTAAATAAACGCTTTTTATTATTATTATTAATAATAGAACAACAGATAAAATTTTCCATTGGTTGAAAGTAATCGACTAAATTAAGTCCATTATTAAAAAAAATCATGCCTTAGGTTTCATATACTCGTATACTCGTAGGATGATATATAATATGAGTATAACTGCCATAACGCAACTATGAATGTAGAGGTGTAAAGATGAGAATAAATGGATTATTAAGATCGGTAAAGATTGTGTGTACGTACGCGTTCACGACCATTAACCCTTGCGGGGTAGTCAGAGGTTCAGGTGTCCATCTCCACAATTGCGAAGGTAGTAATTTTATGACCACCTCCAACCCACGTGTTAACCAGATGACAGTACTTAATGTGACAGGTGGTCAGCCATGACGCCATTTACAAGCACCAACCATTACCTGTTCTGGGAACAGGTAGATTTCCTCACGATGTTTTTCCCTAACCGTAGTATTCGACGCATTTCGTAAATGTATTTTTATTACGAAAACGTACATAAAAATTCATTTAACTTCATTTCCATTGGTACAATATGCTCAAGTGGGATTTGAACCCTGTACACTCGATACAGAGTCAAGCCCCAAACAACTGAGCTACGTTGAACTTGTTGTGTGTCTTCATACGAAAACAGGCGTGACCTACATGTTTGGCCTAAAACATGCCATTATCCCTTTATCCTGCATAACAGTTATACAACCGTGTAGAAAGGTAGCTAATTCCCATTGTTTTTACGTCCTAGACCAGCACGGGTTTGTTTTAGAATCATAAAGAGAGAGAGTCGGTGTATTTCCTCTATTTTATTGTTCCCCATCTAAGTTCGCTTCAGCGGCCCGGAAGCAATAAATTTCAATCCCCGGCATTTCAGGATTTCAGAATAACATTGCATCCAGGTCTTTATTTTAAACTAACGGCTAGTTCAAGGAAAACATTGAGAGAAAAACTGCCTTTTCTTCGTAACAGGTAATAATAATAAGAGAGCGTTCACTAAGACTCGTAAATCCATCTTTCTATCACGTTGTCATATTTAGCCCGTGGTTAGAGATAATAATGTAATAAAAAATGGTAGATTCTAATGGTTTTCCGCTCTAAACATATTTTCCTACAACATGCCGACACCCCAGACCAGTAAGGGAGTAATATATCAGAAACAAACATTCCTGTAAAATAAACATTGCGCTAATTCTAACATTATATTTTAGTTCACTATTGCCCCAAATAAATTAGCCCCTTGGTAAGTTTATTTAAGATATTTGTTAAGGATACTAGTCAACGTATATAACAGAAATATATACCTATTATAAAGATAAATACATAACGTATTATATAGAATATGTAATCAAGAACCAGGCTGGATAGCAGAAGAAAAGTTCCTTCTTCAAAACTGCGGTATTATTGATTTTAAGGCTTCTTCTCTCATAAGTTAATCAAATAGACATCACCTAACTTGACAATTGTTCCTTACAACGGTTCCGTTCACCCAACATCTGTATTTCTTAGCTTATAATGTTTCGTGGCTAATACATCAGGAATATATTAAGTCGCTCCGACCCCTTTCTTAATAAGAAGTCAACTTTAGAGCAGTTTACAATTAGCCGACGCCTCTCTCGAATTCACAAGAAGCTTTGCGCATATTTTAACTGAGAAAGGTGGCTCTGATTACTAATTAGGTAAGGACGAAGGTAAGACGAGTTTATATACGAGTATACTTATATAGGACGAGATGATTTATGTAGGACAAGGTTCCGAAACGCAATATACATAGCTTTGATCATTGCGTACTGTACTCATACTATATACTGATGTTATTTTATAGGTTTTAACGCAAACTGGATCGAGAAAATCTCGGTCTCATTTAAAACTATGAGGATTGTGATGGCATTAATATGGAAAAGATTGAATAGATTAAACAATCCTCCAATACGTAACTTCTTACGTGTGACTAGTAAAAGTTACTTATGATAGAGCTCACCAATAAAATTAAATATACTTTATTGCATTTATTTATGTGCTTCGCCCAAAAATGTAATTTACCGACTGACTCTTTATCAATAAAATATACATACTCAAACATACTTAATGTTTGAGTATGCATATTTTATTGATAAAGAGTCGTCATTAACAATGCAATGCCACAGATAATATAATACTATACAGTATGCTATAATGCGAAATGGTCGTGCCGCTACAAATACCATTATGACCTCTTTTGATAGTTGCCTTCAAACCGGAAAGAAAAGCAGGTAGTTAGCATTCTATTCACGTATAGAACGTGCCAATGTGGTCGATCAAAGATACTTTTTGTGAATGAGTTCTAATAAGGTAGTCAATCCAATGAATAGTCTTTATTTAGTGGAACGGTCTTTTTTAATTGTGTCTTTCGTATCTATACTTATTAAAGTTTAAACTTTTCATAGTGGATTGAACCTCGGAATACGCCTTTATTGCTTTGGCCACTACGAACAATTAATGTTATATAGTTATTGCATTAATATGCAAATATATCAGTGTTTATTCGTCAGGTTATTACTTACTTAATTCCATTTACCGCTATTTTCTAAGTCGCTTTTCACACCAAGAAGAAATCCATTTAGCAAATTAATCGAATTAAACGGTGAGGAAAAACATCGTGAGGAAATGGACCTGTTCCCCGAACTGGTAATAGTCAGTACTTGTAAATGGTGACATGGCTTACCTACCACCTGTCACATTGAGTACTGACTATCTGGTAAACACGTGGGTTCGAGGTGTCCATAGAATTACTACTTTCGCAATTGCGGAGATGGAAACCTGAACCTCTGACTACCCCGCAAGGGTTAATGGTCGTGAACGCTTTTGTCTAAGAAATCCATCAATATACCATTCTTTTTACGTAGACTTCAGCATAACTTTTTAAAGCCACAACTTTCACCCTTCCAGTGACCTCGCTAAGCAGATTTTATCTTCCGGAAGTTTGTCTCGGAGGCGCTGCAAAATAAAAGTCACTCTTTTAATTGAAAAACTGCGGGCAAACTTTATAACATCCCTCCTTCAATTGAGGACAAGCTGAGGGGAAATATAATAAGCAAAAAACAAACGCGTTCATGACCATTAACCCTTGCGTGGTAGTCAGAGGTTCAGGTATCCATCTCCACAATTGTGAAGGTAGTTTCTATGGCCACATCGAACCCACGTGTTGATCAGATAGTCAATATTTAATGTGTGTCGCAATTTACAAGCACTGACTATTACCTGTTCAGGGAACAGGTAGGTTTCCTCACCATGTTTTCTCTCACCATAATATTAGATACATTTACGAAATGCATCGAATATTTATGTAATGGGGTCCCGTGTTCATCGGTACGTTAATAAAATTTTAAGTATATACCTTTCTTCCTGACATATTTTAGGTAGAAACTAAGCTATAAAGAGAATATACTCAGTAAGCTGTCTAGTGTTAGTATAGTCGAGTGAGTATAGAGATATAACATGGGGATCCGTGATGTCTATGACTGAACAAACAGGCATTATATGTATGATTGAAGAAGACCATATTCAGTTTTTTTGTACAGCGACATAGAATACCACAATTCACCTTGTAGACTGTATATCTAGTGAAAGAAGCAAACATAAATAACTCACAATGCTTGCAATAAGACACACAAGCCCCTGACTACCCCAAAATAGAACGTTCGTTATATAATACGTTTCCTCATCAAAACAACCCTCTACCTATATTATTCCACTGCACCGGATGGTTGTTGACTCTACTCATCTGTCTACCCTTGTTGAATTAGCTCTCGATAGATGTTTAATCTGCGGTTGTTGAGGGCCCTCGATGCACTTCACTCAGGGATGCCAGCCTCCCTTGTCACACTTTCAGGGTTGCCATTAGAAAAAGATAATTATAATGTTATGTTTAATTATCACTACATAGTACAGAATAAAGTCGCTTTCTCTGTCCCTATGTCCCTTTGTATGCTTAAATCTTTGAAACTACGCAACGGATTTTGATGCGGTTTTTTTTTAATAGATAGAAGGTTTATATGCATAATAACATCCATTAAATAGCCAGAAGTGCGAAGGCGGAGCGGGTCGCTAGTATATCTATATAATATAAGGGAAAAAAATGTTTGTTTATACCCATATCCACTAAGTATACAACAACGTCCAAACACTCAGAACACATCCTGTCCCCACAATAATAGTCTCTGTACCAAATTGGCTTTGACACGAAACTATCCCTTGCAAGTTTCACTAACTACCAGAGGAGTATCCCACCAAGAACAACTGACAACTAGTTCATCCGCCAATCAGCGGCCAGAACAGTTCATTATGACAAACATAACACGTACTTACTGGGACAGAATAAGGATGAAAGCTTTGAGATAGTGTTTTATTTCCTTCGGCACTTTTAACATAACGAAAGCTTTGAAGTATGTGTGTGAATTCTTTTGACACTTTTATCTTATGGAGGTAATAATGGCACTGTAAAGGGATATTGGTGATATATTTATAGCATATTGGTCATTAGATTCCATTGACTCTAAGTGGTTTAGTCACCTACTAAAACAGCTTATTCTAAAGAATAAATGCGTCTAATTAACTATTTAACTAATTCCTAGTGTAACGCTAGAAAGCAAGCAAATAAATCATTTTTTATGTAGATTATACAACTGTGGTTAAAAACCATAACCCAAAGGGTCAAGACAAAGACTTTACAAGACTGACCTGGAAAGACTTATGGTCGACAATGTGTGAATTATAACCCCATGGTCAGTTTAATAAATAAGTAAAGTGAAATTATTTTTTACTAGTTTGGCAGCCCTACTACAATTATAACTATAACGTAGGACATCACAGTAGTATGTTATGGATAATAACAGCTGCATTTTTTCGAACCTTTTACAGTAAAAATTGTTATATTCTATTATAGTTCTAGATTAACTAAGGATAGAAAACTTTAATACCTTACATACATAAAACTCAGATATTTCAGTTCCTTTCAAATGGTATTGAACCCTGGAGATAAAGTAAATTTATTGAACATACATACGCAATCAAGACTACAACCCTTTCGGAGTAGTCAGACATTGAGTGTCTACCATCAATTAGGATTTCTTGTGATGTTCTTAGGCCACTTGAAACCATCATTTTTCTAATAATCAATGTCTAATGTCGAGATAGACGATGCGCCGTATACAGATACTAACTTTTGCCTATTGCGTAAAACACAAGTATCCTCACGATGTGATCCCTCACCGGAATGTTGCTACTCTATTAACCATTGATTTCCATTTATCTATATCTCCTTATTCATGTCATCGGACATAAAGAAAGGCAGCTAGCTAGTCCAGCTGCGAATTAGTACTTATGTCCCAACTAGCACTGACCTAGGCTTTAAAACATTAATTTGTCGGATCAGTATTAATTGAAAAGATTAACTTAAAACTGACGCGAGATAATTGAATATACGATTTCCTGAATAATTCAATGTGGTAACAACAAACACATGCATCATGACTGTTATCCTTTAGTGGGTAGTATATAAACCAGGTTCTCACGCCGGATCTCTTTAGTTACAAATCAATATCAGCCAGTACACAAAGTGATAGGTGGAGAGTCTATCATTATTGTTTTTATTGCTAACAGCGTTTTTTTTATAAGTTTTAAAGTAAGTTTATCTTGGGTATACCAAGCGATATTGAGCTCGGATCTCTATCCGCTCTTTAGAGTATTACTATCGTGAGCTGTTAGTGTGAATTTCTCACGTGATACCAAACCGTGTATAGAGGGAATCTACTCGTAGCTTTGACGTTATTTGTCGGTTCAATGAGTACTATAACTGACGGAAAATTACTACGAATATGACCGTTGCTTTCTATACTACCAGTTTCGTATTTAGCTTAATTTAGGATGAGCTGGGCTAGCAATCTGCCATGAATATGAAATGTAATAACGTTTGATAAAGATTCTTCTGTTTTACTTCCTATATTCTGTCATCAGGGACAAAAAACTCAGTTGATTGAGGCTTGACTCTGTATCAGTGGGTACAGGGTTCAAATTCCACTTGAGCATGATTCAATGGAAATGAATCACATATATATATATATATATATGTGTGTGTGATTCATTTACATATATATATATACATATATAACATACAACATTTGCGTCATGACAGATACCAACTACTGCAGCTCATAATGATGGGAACGATAGAGGGGAAAAGACGCGTTGGCAGGAGAAAAAAATCTTGGCTGAGGAACATCCGGGAGTGGACCGGGATTGCCAGTGTGGAAGAGCTGTTCCGGATGGCCAGGGACAAGGAGAGTTTCAGCAGGCTGACGGCAGACCTCCAGTAATGGAGTGCCACTAGAAGAAGAAGAAGAACATACAACATATAGATGACAACCACTAACACATTGCTAGCCTATCGCCAAATAGCGTCCACTGACCAGAAATCCCTTAGTAGCCTCTTACGACATACCGGGAATAACATACATGTAATAAATCGAATATACGTATATATAGAATCGTGGGTTCAAGATAGCCATAGAACTACTACTTCCGCGATCGCAGAGATGGAAACCTGAACCTTAGGCTACCCAGGCTAATGGTCGTGAACGCGTATGTATGTATGATACAAACACATACCGCTAATTGGGTTGGCAATGTATGTACTCTGTAACGCTACACTGCTTGTCTGATGTTTATTCAGTCATATTGTATTGGCTAAATGGACTAGGGGGTGTTGCCAGCAATTAATTCGTCATAATGGGGTTTAGTCTGTGTTATGGTGTTGCCATATACATATAGAAATATATAGGTAAATAAAATTCAATGTTACTACACAGTGATATATAAAAACACATGTTTCGTTGGTTGTAATATAGTGAAAAGTGAGTTTAGAGTGGTCTAAAACGTTCGTATATGACAATGGTGGTCTGCCTAGTTTTTGACTATCCCGAACGGATAAATGAACGGAAAGACGTTAGTAAATAAGATAACATTGTCATAAAATTCAATAAATGCAGAGAAAAAAGTTGGCTTGTTCCATTACGCTTTATTTCTAGGCAATTCTAGCTTAGATTTTAACATATTTTACAACTTTTAATGCTTTTACTGACCCATAGAACGTTTGGTTTTCATACCTCATTAAATACATATTTTGAAATAATCGATCAAGGTCACAATTTCTAATATTGTTTACCAGTTTTTTAAACCATTACAAATACCAATTGATATCTAGTCTCTCAGTTATTTATAATATGTCTGTAGCTAATTTACGGTCTTTTCAGGTCCCAGACTAGCATTTTTTCAGTGCTAGCAGCTATTTACGCGATTTCGTAATCGAATCCTCTCGATCAAACGGAAGCCCGCTCTTTTATTTCCTGTTTCCGGCGTCCGTCAGCTGAAACTCAATTTCCGTCAATATCTGGACATTTGTTGTGCCACTAACAGATACGTGCATTTGTAAATACAGTCTGAAGACTTCCGTAGCTTGTCACATTAGCCACCAACATGCAGATCGTGAGGTTCAGGGTTCGATTCCCGGTGGAGGCAAAGATAAGAACTAAGCTTTTTGATTGCTATCCAGTCTGGTTGTTGATTGTATACACTATAAACAAATGGTATATATTTCGTAAAAATATTTTGACTAGTACTTTTAACATAACTCTTAAATGAACTTACTAAGGGCTAGCCTTGTATTGGTGTTATAGTGTCCTCAATATTACATTAAATAAATATTTTCAATTCAAGTGAACATAGTCTTTGTATCTATCCATTCGGAGATTTTTTGTCTGTACAACTATGATACATGGGCAATATTGAATGCAATGAATAATTCAATCTGAATAATGTTAGAATCAAATGAATAACGATTATTTGCCATGACAGCAAATATGGTATTCAATCGAAGATACATAAATCTTATCTATATACACTTAGTGAGTATTATCTATCTATCCATTTATAAATCTAATTTATGTTCTTGCAAATATGAGTTATAGATTGTATTGGAATTAGAAAATAAAAAACGCAAGTCCCATTTTCTTTTAAAATGTATCTGTGATAACACATATGTAACATATTAACCACTCATACAAAGTATGAAGAGGTGTATAAACAGTAACCACATAATATTGAGCAACACGAGATGTTCAATGTAGAATCAGCTGTAGTAAAAGCACAACAAGTAGGTACTTATGATTACCAATCCAGAACTATACCCTGATTGAAGGAGTTAATATCGCAGTATTGTAATCTAGAAATTCATAAAAACATTGATCTGGGAGCCAGAAATATCTAGCCAGCAAAATACACAACTTTGAAAGAAACGAACACAGTTTGAAACCAAATGGAAGCCGAATCGATATAATTGGTGTCGACAAGTTCATATCATCGAATAATGTCAATCTCCGCTATAAACTCATATCAGTATAACCAATATCGGGGATATCCGAACTAATCCAAAACTGAATGGGAACTCATACCGTTGCATATCACTCTAATTATCCAACTAATTATCCAATTAATTCAAATCCTATCCGATTAGTCTCTCGCGCGATCAACGAGCCAAAATAAACATGCAACTGGCCAGTCTTAGTGGTCAGCCATTGATTATGTTACGTCATATACTATATGCTACATGACCATTAGTTTGTAGCTAGTCAGAGTTTAAAATATTACCCTCTCATCTAATATTTTTTTGTACTTCTTGGTCTAAGTCGTTATATACTCTATGTGACAACCTTCTGTCAACAATGTCATGAGCCTTTTCAAAACTCAGCCCTTTAGGTAAGTTATGACCAGTATTTATGGATAACGGTGAACTGAGCACCATTCACGTCGGGTACAGTACATTGAGTGTAGCAGCCAAAGATATTCATGAATAGACCTTACTAAACCCACAAAGACCACATGAAAGGAATAAAAATATGTCATATCATATTAAATCAAAAAAGTCACTCATGCCTATAGCTATGCTATAAGGGTTAACGGTCGTGAACCGTATGTAAAACAACAACCATTTACATATAAAAGTTGGGGCTTCAAGCTGTCCCTGTAATTGAATGAATATGGGAGTGAGTGAGTGAATGAAACGTTATTATTTTGTTTGATGGCCGCCATAACCGGACGGGTTGCAAGGAATTGGAAACGAGTAATAAAATTGCAGTAAATATCAGTATAACGACGGCGTCCGTATTTCCCAAGGCTGGTAGTTAAAGGACGTTACTATATTATATTGCTAGGAATTATTAATTGGATTCAATAGTACTCAGGTTTTGAGTGACCATAATTTGTTGAGTACTGAAGTAATGTCATCTTGAACACTGACTAACTCTTGTTTCAGGAAACAGATATTGCTTTAGTGTTTAGTACAGAATTATTATCACACCAAAAACCTTCAGTCCTTTAGTCACCACATACAATATTTCGGTAAGTTCAATGTTCTACCTAACCCTTGTTATAGTAGTAGTCGATTCTTCTTGTTATATCAAAGTCAGTATTTACAAAATTGATTCATTAACTACGTCAACACAGTTGCCAGCACATCACTCAACAAGTAGCGAAAGTATTTTATACGCGTCTCTTATGATATAACTAATAGAATGTTAGATGATAAATATATCCAAGACGCAGACTGTATTACTGTTACAATGATGTATTGCTACAAAGTTGATGTGATCTTAAATGCGGATAAATCATATCTTAATTTAAGATTACATCTGGTCTTGGAGTCAAATTATCATAACTTATATGCAAAACAGTTTCTGAGAACTACTGTCCAACAGATTGGGAATCGTTTTTGTTTATATATCATACCTTTCACGACCACGTCGTATCTACGAAGATTCTTAACCACACAAGCCCCACGTTTCACCATACATGTAAATGAACGTACTACTACTAGGTACTGAAAATTTTAATCTAAAACTTGCCCGAGAATCGAAACTATCAATAAAGTTTAATCGAGAATGGCGTTATAGTGGTTCTAACGACGTTACTGTACCCGTATCTCGTTTATTATCTTAGAAAGTGTGGACCATAGTTTGATGTATTAAAATATCAGCATAATTTATGGCTATTACCTCAATAGTCAGTATTTATTTTGCTTCGGACAAAATATATGCCTTATGTCTCTAAGTAGCTAAGTGGTCTTCCTGTCTCTTTTACCCCTTAAAAGTGTCCTTTGTATTCCTTACTTACGTCTTATAAAAAGAAGGCAGTCCACCTTGAAATATTTTTAAAGTTATCACTGTAATGTAATTCATAAATCATCGCTAACAATATTAATTTTATATTTACTTACCTTTGTGCTGTTATTATTGAATGGTGTTTGAAATGTTAGGGAAGCTATCAATAGAACTAAGCTTCAGTGATAGATATAAATAAAGAAAGTATTTGTGCAGTATCCAAAGCATAAGCGACTGAGGTCGTCGCCCCGTCCGCAAGCCAAAGCACGCGAACCTTTCAATCAATCCGCAAATATCCCCGATACGGGCCAATAGATGTCGCAAATAGCCACAAAGGAGGCCCAATAGCAGCGTCAAGCAAGCCACAAGCGGCAGAAATAAGCGAAGCGACTCAGTAACAAAAATTATATTTAAATAACATTAGCTTACAAGATAACGCAACAGCGTGCAGTCTCTGAGAGCGACAGTAATGTAAAATAAATACAACAAAGAGAAAGGCGAGCGAAGCGCTCAGAAGCACTTGCGGTGCACGATGCCGGGGCCGGACTCGTCGTACTCCTGCTTCGAGATCCACATCTGCTGGAAGGTGGACAGCGAGGCCAGGATGGAGCCGCCGATCCACACGGAGTACTTCCTCTCGGGGGGCGCGATGATCTTGATCTTGATGGTGGAGGGCGCCAGGGCGGTGATCTCCTTCTGCATCCTGTCCGCGATACCGGGGTACATGGTGGTACCACCGGACAAGACGGTGTTGGCGTACAGGTCCTTGCGGATGTCCACGTCGCACTTCATGATGGAGTTGTACACGGTCTCGTGGATGCCGCAGGATTCCATGCCCAGGAAGGAAGGCTGGAAGAGGGCCTCTGGGCAGCGGAAACGCTCGTTGCCAATGGTGATCACTTGACCGTCGGGCAACTCGTATGACTTCTCGAGGGAGGTGGAAGCGGCGGCTGTCTGCATTTCCTGCTCAAAGTCCAGGGCGACATAGCAGAGCTTCTCCTTGATGTCCCTCACGATTTCCCTCTCAGCGGTGGTGGTGAAGGAGTAACCTCTCTCAGTGAGGATCTTCATGAGGTAGTCGGTCAAGTCACGACCGGCCAAGTCCAGACGGAGGATGGCGTGGGGGAGGGCGTAACCTTCGTAGATGGGCACGGTGTGGGAGACGCCATCTCCGGAGTCCAGCACGATACCGGTGGTACGACCGGAGGCGTACAGGGAGAGCACGGCCTGGATGGCCACGTACATGGCGGGGCAGTTGAAGGTCTCGAACATGATCTGGGTCATCTTTTCCCTGTTGGCTTTGGGGTTGAGGGGGGCCTCAGTCAGTAGGATGGGATGCTCCTCGGGGGCGACGCGCAGCTCGTTGTAGAAGGTGTGGTGCCAGATCTTCTCCATGTCGTCCCAGTTGGTGATGATGCCGTGCTCGATGGGGTACTTGAGGGTGAGGATACCTCTCTTGCTCTGGGCCTCGTCGCCCACGTAGGAGTCCTTTTGCCCCATGCCCACCATCACACCTTGGTGCCTGGGACGGCCCACGATGGAGGGGAACACGGCACGTGGGGCGTCGTCTCCCGCGAAGCCCGCCTTGCACATTCCGGACCCGTTGTCCACGACAAGCGCACCCGCATCCTCGTCACACATGGCGGCCTCTGGTCACGCACTGCTCACTGAAATCGCTTAGGGCTGCGGCGCCTGCGCAACGGACTCGTACGTTCTTCTGTCGGCGGAGTCGCGGGGTGTCGCGGACGAAGTACAGGTGCGAGTGCGAGCGGAGACCGGTGTCGCCGTTATATATGCCCTGCGGCGCGCCCTACAAGGCGATCGCCACGCGCACTTCGATTCGATTGGGAGAGTAATTATAAATCGATGCGCCGGCGACGGGACATCTCCCAATATGGCGTTGGGCGATGCCGCATTCCGCGCACGCCGCACTGCACCGCGACGTGACGCTCACAATGGCGTAATTCTAATACATAACTCACCCCCGCTTCATAATTCTATCAGCCCGTGCCATTACACCCGATTGGATACAAATAAAGAACGCGGGGGAATCGATTTGCCTAAATAAAGTACCTGCTATTTCTGTTTCATTGATCAGTGACTTCTATTGGAACAATTCGATTCCATTTATAGGGAGCGTACCTAAGCTCCGTTCGCTACAAAATTATTTGCGCAGAGTTATGTAACTCGTTTATTTAAGTGAATACGAACGCTTGATTAAAAGCATACAAGTTAATGTACCTTCTAGGGACTCTGTTATTGATGATGTAATTAAGTTCCAGATTATTTAGATTCTGATACCTGTTACTGTTTTCAGAATATTTGACGAACTGTTTCTTTCAATAGTTTGTTAATACGCTGGAGTAGCTAGTGGTACAAAGGCTTGGGAAATTCAAATTGCTTAATTCAGTTAAAGAATACATCGACCAGCGTTTCTACACGCTGATATGTCAGACTGCCTGGTGAACCATGGCTTCAATATTGGCATACACCTCTTTCCCGTAACGTCATCGGTGGACATTCAAACTTCTAATAATTTGTATAATGTTATCAATAAACGTATGTTATTAAATTAAGATATATTCTCCATCTGAGTTATTAGTGCTTAGTAATAAAGCTCTAACTATTGTAGTATTCGCGAGGTGTCTATTCTAAGAAGAGTTATTTGCATCGCAGGCGGTCTTGGCAGTACGAACTGAAATAAATGAACCACGAACCACTATGATTGATTCTGCAGGCAAGTTAATTACACTGAGATATTCGTATGAACAATACGTATATTAACTATACAAGAATGGTTATTTTTAGGGAAGGCTCAAGGATCACTAAAATTAGTGACTTTTTGGTTGCACGTAACTGAATAGACTCAATTTTCTCTTCGTCCATCAATCTTCTCTTAGTCAAAGGACTAATATCCTGGGAAGAAGGGCATCTGGTAAACTTACTACTAGTCCCAGATAGCAAAGGCAGAATTTGTTTATCAGGATTTCAAAATATAAAACAAATACTACAAATAAATAGTTATTCTTTTATTAATAAAATTACAAAATTATCGATCGATTTATTTTATAAAATTCTAATTGCTTAAAATTATCTTCGTACAGTTTTGTTTATATTTGCTTCGGTGGAAAATTGAATTGACTTTGTCTCAATCAGCATAAAAGTTTAGGCAGTTAAAGCAAAATAAAACAATAATGCTTTGTAATACATTCAAAGGTTCTACATAAAAAAAGCATCAAAACTTATTTGCCAGACAAATTATGGCTTAAAGTCTAATAAATTAGTATGCTTTGTACATTCATACATACATACATATTACGCCCGATTTCCTACAAAAGAGAAAAGAGGAGGCAGCGCTCTCGAATCCTTCTTGTTTGTCGATTCTTGTTAACCACTTTCGCTTCTTTGGTGACACTTATTTGTGACAACCACATTCGCCTACACTAAATTCTTGCACACATTTTTAATATTGATTTCTACTAGTATTTTGGTATCAGTGTGTTCCTCGCGAACTAATAGTTGTGTTTGACTTCAACCTTTCATGAATCCTGTCACCCAAATCCGGATGAATGATTGTGAATATCTTCACAGCTCTCTCTTGAAGGAATTTGGCAGCCCGACTCAAACTATCAACTACATTCTCTACCAAACTGTGCCTCTCTTGTTTAGTTAATTCATTGACATACAATTCTCTTGCCTGGAAGAAATTTCCTGAATCGTCTTGTATGATCCGAAGTATTTCTGACTTCTTCTCGATGTATGGCAGAGGACCATGGAATGAATTGGGGAAGTAATTAGGAACATCCTTTTCATTCTCATCTACCGGCGGGTTGCCGTCACGGTTGTACGTCAACGCTAAAGTGATGGGACAGTTTACCGGTATCTTGTTAAAGTTGACTCCCAAACGGTAATTCTGAGCGTCCCGGTAAGCGAAACGTCTGATTTCAAACAGTTTATCCGGTCCACCCAAAATACCCGGCACCAAATTAGCCGGACTAAAAGCTAACTGTTCCATATCAGAGAAGTAGTTCACTGGATTCTTGTCCAGAACCATTTTTCCTAAAGGATGCAGTGGATATTGGTCTAAAGGTAGCACTTTCGTCACGTCAAACGGATCTATTTTCGATTCTTTAACATCTTCTAATGAAAGTATCTGAACAGCAACTGTCCATGAAGGATAGTCACCATTGGCTATAGCATTGTACAGATCACGAGTCGCATAGTCAGGATCTAACCCAGCTATTCTTCTAGCTTCTTCTGTGCTAAGATTCTTGATACCAGCGTCAGGGGTGAAATGGAATCTGATGAAACTACTCTCTCCATGTTTGTTAACCACCTCAAAAGTATGTATACCAAAACCTGGCATATGTCTGTAACCATCCGGAATACCTCTGTTTGAAAAGACCAGTAGGAACATAAAAAAACTCTCCGGTCTTAAAGTAAGGAAATCCCAGAACGTGTTAAAGTCGTTAAGATTAGTAGCAGGGTTCCGTTTTTGCGTGTGAACGAACGTAGTAAACAACAATGGGTCTTTATACACATACATAGGAGTATTGAACCCTACTATATCAAAGTTACCATCTTCTGTGTAGAATTTAACTGCAAATCCTCTAGCATCTCTTGAAGTGTCTATTCCACCTCTATCAACTACGACTGGAGAAAACCTAGCTGCTATAGGGGTTTTCTTACCGACCGCTGAAAAGAGTTTGGCCTTACAAATATGGCTGATATCATGGGTGACCTCAAAGTACCCAAATGCCCCGCCAGCCTTAGCATGGACTATGCGTTCTGGTATTCTTTCCCTGACTAAATGGGTTAGGGAGTCCATCAAATACTCGTTCCTGATGAGGTTATCATTGATGGAGGTGGTGGCCACGTTGTACTCGATGGGTGCGCCGGCGCTGGTTCGTAATGTGCCCACTGGTCCCTGTAAGTGATATACAACTATTGTAAATAGATAAAACTATTAATCTATGAAATTCACTTTAATTACATAATCAAAGAAAATCGCGAATTTGATTGATTATGTAAGAAAACGGGACAGATCCTGGTTTTACTTTAGCTATCATGTTTCAATGTATTACTTTTGCGACAATGTTACACGGCTTTGTCACGGATTCACAAAGAAAATCCGTTTTCTGATATGTTAATCGTTATTTACTATATTATTGAACGATGCCTTAGTATCTCACATAACACTTCTTTTTATAGTTTTGGGGAAACTTCGATTCAATCATAACTCTCAGCCTTACGATGGCTTTAAAATGGAATATTGGTGTCAGGTTGCTCTAGTACTTTTCCCAATAGATTACTTTTATTGTATGTCCCTTCTAATGGCATGTCAGTAAAAATGGGAGCTAGTTGGCTTTTCATTTTCTTATCACATTAACACTAGACAGGATATACTTATTTAATCAATAATATTTTTTGTAACTGTGCTGTTTTTACTTTACTTTACTTTAATTAGATTTAATATCGTTTTATTTAGGATTTAGTATACCGGAAGAAAACAATTTATTACATGACATTAAGGTTTCGAGCCTTAGTTCTATTTCTTTATATAAAATATTAACCCCCTCAATAACAAGAAGTTAAAAATTATAACTTACTGCAGTCTTCTTCTTAAACCGAACGATTTGTTGGGCCGCCAAATCCTGCTCCGTTGCCATGACGACGAATAAACATGTACAAAATATATACCACCACATGTTTAGAATTTATTATTTAAAATATAATAGTTTTTTATACATAAATCAACTCATAAGATCTTATATTTGTATAAACATTACTTATTTAAACTAAAACAGTTGTAAACCAGACCTAACAACACAACAAATTTGGTCGTTTAAGAGTAACATTGTTAGTCGATTGCATTTATAAACTTTTCTACTGCATTGCAACCTTGACTTGGTTGACGCGTTCAGTGACAAATTTTCACCACGAAATAGGTCTGTGTACGATAAAAAATTAACAGTTAGGTAATGGTTACCGCTGTGATGGTTAAGGTCACGAAAGAAAAGTTTTCTACAATTTGGTGCGTTGGTTATTTTATTAATAGACTATTATTGGTGTAAAAACACTATTTATGCATTGGTGCTGTACACCATTGGTGGTGTTTTTGGTAAATTGGATGTTAAATAAATATACTTTGCTTTCTAGTCCGACCGTCGATAAAATGTATATTTTATTAATTTTTGTATAATATTTTTAAATTATACACTTACTACTAGCTATGATACAAATAATTATATTATATACTTATCACTGACGTCCAATTAGTGTACTAAATATACATTCAGGTCCTTTAATCCCTTTCGGGGTGGACAGAACCTTGGAGATAAAAGATCTCCAAGATCACTTTTTGATGTCAAGATTTGATGTCATATGGAATAATGGTTACAGGTTGTTAGAATATCTCCCAATAGATTCCATTAACTCCTAGTCCCATATTCACCTCCTACAACGCGCCGGGAAGAACGGCAGCTAGTTAGCATTCTCTTAACGTCCCAGCTAGCACGGTACACGGGTGCTAAATATACCTAAATGTCAAAAAAAATGGTTCTAAAAAACGCTGTTCTGCATCATCAACTCAACATAATACAATAGTAAAAGACTGAAGCCTATCTAGGTTGCGAATGCAATCATCTAGGCATTTCAAGCTACTTCGATGGGTAATCACTATTTCCTAAGTGTTTCTACACAAAGCGTTTGATGTTGTCTGCTGATGAAAGGCAGGTATTTCTCAAAAGAAACGATGAATGGTTGGACCACTTACCATCTCGCTGCACTCGTATAGGATCACTGCTTTCAGATATAAGTGATGTTTTATTTAATTGAAAGATGAGAGAACGAAAGATTACCTGTCACGCAAGGTGTTCAATGTGTTATACTAATAACTTGAGAATGTATGAACAAGTAATAATAATTATTATTATTATTATCATATCTAGATAATAAATGTAGAGTGCAAATAAACGCCTTAATACATGATAATCATATAACACAATATAACAATAACACAACATGTAATAAAACAACAGAAAGGAATTAATAATTTATTATTAAAGCAATACAAAAATCTAAACTACTACAAATAAATATTATATACATATTAACTGTACATCACACCCGCTTCCCTTCGAAAGACAAGCAGAGATAACGTATCCTCATTTTTCCAGTTTCCGTCAATCCATTTTCGCTTCATTGAAAGCCACACACCTTATACACACACGGCAGTTATAGGTACTTCTAAATGTCATTATGTCCACTGAGTATTTGGGTAATCGTGTACAATGCCACATGTATGAGTGTTACCATATGCAAATGCATTTTGATATGCGCTTCTTTGGTAGTAATCCTGTGGTGATATAGGAGGCATGTTTCTAAAATCTCTATTCGGAGCTAATCTGGGATAATTTATGTTTGGTTGATACATATTGTTTGGTACCTGAAAAAGGAAAAGTTTGTTAAATATTTTCGTAATAATAATTTCATCGTCACCTCTGACAAAACAATAGCGGTTGGAATTGCACATATAGAATAATGGTTATTGGTATTGACAGCCTATTTGATTCATTGCCGGTAGTTAACCTTTAATTAGGTACATATTACGACATACTAGAAGGGCAAGTAATTTATATTCTATGAATTTCTATGAATAAGATAATTTTTATTGTATGAAGGGCCCAGACGAGCAAATAGCCTTTATTTTTTGTTATATATAAGCCATTTTTCAAACTTACCTGTTGATAATAATGCGGATAATATTGATTTTTTAATCGGTGCTCTTCATGGGCGTAATGTGACGAAGAATTTTTGTGCATCGTACTTGTAAGGCACTGGTTTAAATATGAAGGTACATTCTGTACTTGACCGTGACCTGGGGTATTCAGTTCTAACTTAGGTCTTTTGGAAAGTCTAGATCTGTCTTTGTTAATATTTTGTGTCTTATCCATGTTTGTTTTTATATTAAAAACTATACTGCCATCTTGTACTAAATCTGTAAGTAAATTAATTAGTTCTTTCTTCAATTGTTCTGTATCCGCTTTTGTTTTTATTGTTCTTAGGCACGCGTCTTCTGCTTTATGGATCTCATTTGTGTTTCGATTATAATCAGCCTCATGAACATTTTTAGCATTTCTGTCATTATTTACGATATTTTGTTGTGTATTTTTAGTCCTTTGTTCCATTTTATCCTTTTTTATTCTCAATAAATTGATAACGTAGCTAGAATCTACATAATTGCTTCTCATGTAATTAATTAAAGACATTTCGCCGAGCGTTAGATACAAGTTATTATCTGTCTGTACATATTGGTCTTTGGATGTAACATTTCTCTTTTCAATAGACGTAACGGAATTGGATCTGTTCGGTTTCAGCTTTTCCCAAGCTGACAAATCAGGTAAGTTACCATGCTGACCTCTTTTCGATGGAGCCTCGTCAATTATTAATTTGCCCTCATTGATTGGAACCTTTTTACTGAAATATAAAGTTTTTTAAAGTACAGTTTATACAAATGTATAAAATCATAATATTACGTCATAATATTACGTTTTTAGATACGAATATGAGTTATTTATGTATAATTCATTGGTATTAAGAAAAATACAACTTTATTTTGAGTTTGGCAAAAAAGGGCAATTCAATAACTAATTCTCGAATTATTTTAGTATCCCGCCAACTTTTATGTAAAATACAAATTAAACATTTTGCGCCCTGAGGTATTTTCGGTGTAAGGAAACTTGGAAATAATGTGCAAACTTTTATAACTTACATAATATACCAACTCGTATATTAAAGATAACGTTATTATTTTTTTATAACATAAGTACACTATCTAAAATATAAATAAATCCTAACTGGATAGTTAGGTCCGGGTGTCCATATCCGTTATAGCTGCTCAAGTATTGAAAGACAACGTTGATCCATCTCCTCATTTGAATCTAAGGATCCAACGTGACAAGTTCAAAGTTCATACATACATTTAAAGTTATTACACAAAGAACAACATTAGAAGCTTGAGGCATGTTTCTTATACTCCCCTTTGGCATAAATATATTTTTAGATTATCCGTTCGTATGCCAATTCTAAGTAATGTTACCACATGCCAAGTTAACCCTCGATGCATTCTATCTATATACTAAGAATAGGTTGTTTACTATAATTAAACCTACTTACATGACACTCTCATATGTTAAGCGTTTGTCTTGCACAACATCAGTTGATGAGTTCGCCGTCATAGCAAATTAAATTTATTTTAATACCAGCAATGATTATATTAAGTTTATAATTAAATTCAATAAAAATCTGGCATAAAAGCAGCAGATCGTGTAAACTTTACTTTTTAGTAAGGAGTCCGATTATAAAGAAGGTTGGTTATTAAGTAAACTTTTTGTCAGCTTGGCGGGAAATAGCGCAGGTACTAACGCGCAACCACGTCAGTAAATTCTTGATGTCGTGGGATAGTTCTACGGGGCAATATCCTTTTTAACGAACAATGAGCGTTTATACGCTGTATTACTACTTATAGAAATTATTATCTGCTATTGGAATGCAACTGGTCAGGTAAGTTATAGAACCGGCGCTAGATAACAATCGATGAATTGCAACGTATTTTTCAAAGGATAAATAGGTAACCCTTATTACACTCAATCAATCTAATAAGAAGTAAGCAGTCGTATTTTATATTTTCAATCGATTTCTAAACCTGGTTCTACACGTGTAATAGGGTGATGTAAAATTTAGAACGTTTACTTATGACAATGGGACTGAAAGATTAATCACGTGAGATAAACCCAAAATAAAACATATTATACTGGGCTGTAGCCCAGTGGGTAAGACCTCGGACTTCGTATGAGAAAGGTCCTAGGTTCGAATCCCGGCTCTGGCATGTACCAATGAATGAAATGTAAATATGTGTTTTTCATTTACGTACATAATTTACAGTCGCTAACGGTGAGGGAAAACATCGTGAGGAAACCTGCCTATCCCTCAGGATAGGTAATAGTCAGTGCCTATATATGGCGATACGGTGTACTACCTATCACGTTGGGTGCTGTGTATCTAGTGATACGCAGGCTTCGAATGACCCATACCTAACATGCCTTCGAAATTTTGGAGATGGGCACTCAAGCCTCTGACTACCCCGCCATAATAAAAAAGGCAGTGTGTATACACAAGTCGTGAAGCGTATGTATGTATTTATATGTTTGTGTTATTATCCAGACAACGAATACAATAAACAAGTAAATACTAGTAACCCATTTAACAATTTTAATACCCAGCTCCTAAACTACATAGATGTACCCTTTCCATTCTAAGCTAAGCCAATCACGTAGGCTTACGTGGCGCCGCGTATAGTGGACACATGGCCATTAGTTTTTAATTACGAGCTATTTATAGGAAATGTAGCGCACAAAGACATTGACAATTATATTCAAGAAATAGATAATAATGTACTTATTACGTGTATAGTGCCTATCAATTGTAAAGTGGGAAGATCTGAGTTTAGAAGAATATACATACATACACATCACGCCTGATTCCCTGTAGAGGGGTGGGCAGAGATCACGGTTCCCCATTTGTTCCGATCCTCACAGACCACTTTCGCTTCATTGAATTGAAGAATATAAATTCACTTTTGTCTTTTAATAGTGATGAGTTGCTGACTCATGACTGTTGGTGGACTAATAATAATTGGAATAACATCATTCGTAATTTATTACATCATTTGTAATAATAATAATAATAAAATCTTTATTGAGACATCCACATCAATTACATACAATATTCAACATACAATAGAATTCATAGACAATAATTGAATCACACGATACACAACACATAAAATTACATTTAATTTAATTTAACATAAATTCATTTATAAATTCCAATAAATTCTATCTAAGTTGGATAATAAGAAATTTAATTACATTTCAAATATGATCACACAGCTAGTTGTGGTAATCTCAAAAGGCGTCCAGCTCGGCGGTTGTCTATAGAGCCCTTAATGCTCCACAGAGCCGCCGATTTTCAGCTGGCAGCCCACAGAGGGTAGATTAATAATTTTACATGAAATAAGCATACATACGATATTCAAAATAAAAGTGAAATATTTAAATATATAAGAGTGAATAAGTGAGAAGTGTGAATATTACATACATGAAATAAGTACATAAATAGTGTAGTGTAGGTGTTAGGTTTGTGACGAAAAGCATTTACATATTCACGACCGTACAACCCTTTCGGGGTACTAAGAGGTTGAGTGACCACAATCCACTACTTTGTTTTTTGTGATGGTCTTTAGTCACTCGAAAACCACGATTAACTTGATAATAAAAATTCATTAGTTATCAATCATGAGTATAAATCGCGAATCTCTTAAAACTATTGGTAACATAGTTTAGAATTCCTCTCTTAAGTTGAATCGACAGGCATCAGTTGCCTTTATCACAAGATTAGAATGACTTTTAAAAGAAAAAGTAGTTTAATAAAATAACATGGTAACGTTGAATATTTATTAACATTTATAAACATACAATATAAAATTTTATAATGTATAATTCTTAGGTGTACAGGTATAACAATACAAAAATACATACACATTACTTTACAATGTCGGTACTTACAAAATAGAGGTTTAATTTCATAAAACTCTTTGATAACTTATGGTACATTCAATCAAGTTAAAGTGGATTCATATTTCTTATTTTTTCGATAACAAAACCTAAAATATTAATATAAACCATTCTTAGTTACCTCTTACCAAGAAAATACCCTGCCACCATCATTACCTAAGTAAAGTTCTTTTCTTAATAATATTACCAACAACACGTAAATGTCAATATATGTTCTTCGGAACCGTTTGTTCTGTCCGCATAGATTACAAACGTGGGTGTGTATATAATATTACGGCTTAAATCAATATCAATGTAAAACTATTTCATTTTAACCACCTACCATTTAAATTTCAAAAATATTAACAAAACATATTCATCAGTAACATTTACTTAACATTTACAACTTAGAACTTTTCTGTTTCTTATTCTTATTGACTATTTTGTTCAAAATCACGTGTCCCTCATCGTAGTAGGGGTTGAAATGGCTTCTCACTTTCTCGTACCACTTGGCAATGTTGGGGTAGTGCTCTGTAGGTTCAAAGCCTGCCATACCTGTAATATTGTGGTTTGTTAATTGATACACTTGTAGTGAACTAGCGACCTGCTCCGGCTTCG
This sequence comes from Leucoptera coffeella, assembly GCA_030578115.1. Taxonomy (NCBI): domain Eukaryota; kingdom Metazoa; phylum Arthropoda; class Insecta; order Lepidoptera; family Lyonetiidae; genus Leucoptera; species Leucoptera coffeella. The sequence goes on from JAMBLF010001022.1 coordinate 25,965, forward strand.
CACTTCTGGCTATTTAATAAATGTTATTATACATATAAACCTTCCACTTGAATTACTCTATCAGTGGTTTCAAAGATTTAAGCATACAAAGGACGGAGAAAGCGACTTTGTTTTATACAATGTAGTGATTCTGAATTTTGATATACAGAATGGCTGTCCCAAACCAAAACCTAGTAAGAGCCATACAGAAAATTTTACAGGAGAAGCAAACTAAACTCAATTATGTGCCTGTCCAAAAGTCAAAAGTATAAAGTTATAAAAGCAATAAGTAAAACCTTTAGTTCTGAATGCGTTAGAGCAGCTAGTCTTATTGCATTAGGCAGTTTTATAATAAATTAAGAAAGATTGAAAAAAACGGATTTGAAAGAAATGGCCTTAGTAGCCTTACTAGGTTTGGGACAACCGAGGGAATTGAAAACATAATGGCTCTTACTAGCTTTGGGTTTGGGACAACCGCGAATATATGCAGAGTGCAACATGATAGTAGTACATTCTTGGAAAGGATAATGTATGAGTTTATAAGTAAGACGAATTTGTTAGGATTGTTAAAGTTGGCATTCAATAGTCTATCTATCTCCTTGGGCTGAAGATGGGTAAATATAAGTAACAGGATAGCTACAAATATAACAGAATCAGAAGACCAAATATTAGAAAGTTTTTTGATGAATCGGCTGACCCAAACAAAAACACAGTAAGAGGCATTTTGTTTTCAAATCCGTTTTTTTCGATCTTCCTTAATTTATTATAAAACTGCGTCTAATGCAATAAGACTAGCTGCTCTAACGCACTCAGAACTAAAAGTTATAAAAACGCATTCATTCACGACCATTAACCCTTGCGGGGTAGTCAAAGGTTCAGGTTTCCATCTCCGCAATTGCGAAGGTAGTTATTCTATGGACACCTCGAACCCACGTGATTACCAGATAGTCAGTACTTAATGTGACAGGTGGTAAGCCATGTCGCCATTTACAAGCACTAACTATTACTTGTTCGACGAACAGGTAGGTTTTCTCACGATGTTTTCCCTCACCGTATAATTCGATGCATTTTGTAAATGTGTTTTTATTACGAAAATGTACATTGATATTCATTAAACTTCATTTTCATTGGTACAGTACAAGTGGGATTTGAACCCTGTACCCTCGATACAGAGTCAAGCCCCAAACAACTGAGCTACGTCGAATTAAATTATATATACTTATTGCTTTTATAACTTTTGGACAGGCACATAATTGAATCTGTTTTGCTTCTGTAATATTTTCTAAATAGCCATACTAGGTTTTTGTATGGAACAGCCGATTTAGTTTGCTACACTTTTCTGTGCATATAGATATGTATCAATGGCAATGGATATTTGCCCCTAGGGTTCGACATATGATTGCCTACCCTGCACATTCACCTCTCCTTTCATATCAAAGACATATACTCACGAGGTTGCTCCAGTTCACAAGCGGCGACCAAATCAGCAACAGTAATTGAGTCTCCAACCACAAAATCATGACCTCTGCCCAGCCATTTGGTTTCAAAGTCATTGATGGCGCCCCTCATCCGCTTCACATAGCCATCTACTTGCTCTTGAGTGTTCTGGCGGTTGAAAAGTATGGGGTCCATGTACTGAAAAAGAGATAAGAGTATTGTGAAGTGGTTAATGCTTTGGGCAATATAGAAGCTGAATGTTTGATCAGAAAGGAGTTTCTTTGTCTTGTTTTTTCTCCATTAATCTGACAGTGTAGGTGCTTAGTATTGTTATCTGTATTTTATGTAATTCATTAATAAATTATTTGAATTTATATTGAATTTTATTTCCACTGGTCTATGTATCATGCTAGTAGATTTTTGTTAATGTTTTTAAAAATTTACATGTCTTTTTGGGAGAGGACATTAAATGTAATGGAAAGGACATTATATGTAGTAAATCATTTCAAGTCCTCAATCAGTAAAGGATAAGTTAACATTATATGTATTAAATCACACTCACTACAACTCTGAAGAACATAGCGCAGTGTAAGCGCAGGCCTGCGTGTTGCCATTCCAAAAATTCATCTACTCTAGTGCGCTGTTTACTTTCTTTTGGGAAGAGGTTGTCTGGAATTATACCTTCTCTTGACAAGTACTTGAGTATAGCAATACTGGAAAATAAAAATAAATTCCATTAGTAATTTATTATGTATATTATATATATAATATTTCTGTAGATACAATATAGTTCCAGACCAGTATCTAAAATTAAATACTCATAAAGGGTATCAGAAGAAATGATCATAATAATATTGCTATATCCAACTTGCAAAGGGATAAGAAATCATAATAATTTTGCTATTTTTAGGTTGTTATGGCTAAAGAAATAAGTAAAATCTATTCAAATAATTACTTATGAATACCCTATACATAACTTTCTAGATTCTTTTCAAGTTCGAGAGAGTATAGGTTAGTATTACCCTTTTAAATCTCAATTTCAACATCACACAGCAAATAATGTAAACAACAGAAGACAGCTCACCTCTCTACAACAACAAAGCCGTTGTGGTCTATTACAGGCACTCTTTGCAGCCTGTTCACTTTGGTATATTCCTCTGAGAAATGTGCACCTGGAAATATTAATAATTGCATGAAAAACTGTATTTAGATCATATAAAAATACAGTTTACTACATAAATAATTGAGAGCTAATATAAAATGCTGCAAGTTTTAGAGTTGATAGAACCTTAATGACATGATATCTCCTTGGTTATATGGTTATATCAGGATAACTATTGGGATAATGAAGGCATTAAAATGGAATGTTGCCTCATAGTTAATGTTAGTTTTGTTTCATCCAAAGGCCTTTCATAGCCAGGAAGAAAGGAAGTGGTAATCTGATATAGAAATTCTGACATAGAAAACTAATATATTATCTGACAATCTACAGGAAAAGACTGTGAAAGCATATACGAAATAGTAGGAAAATTATCAGTTACCTTTTCGTAAATCCACCATACACGGCTCAAAATTGTAGTTTATCTTCTTCAGTAATATGTACAGCATTCGAGATGGCTGTGACATCAAGTCATAATATAATTTGAGAGACATTTTGAAGAGTTTCTTCAATTATTACAAAATGTAATAAACGTACTGATGTTTCTTCTATTTTGTAACTATATTGTGCCGTTAAACTTTATCCAGTTGGCAACATCATTTGGGTATTCACTACAGTTTCGTAATCGCAATATACACGCCTCTATCAATAGTTGCGATAATGTCATAAGATAAAAAAGTTGTTTTGCTCAACTCAAAACAACAAAGATCAAAGAACTTCGGTGGAAGTTTTTATTGATACAGACTAAGGGGGGGTCTACATAGTTGACGTATTTTCAATTTGTTTTGCCTGTCTCTTTCTAGAGATAAGGCCAATAACAAGTATGTGTAGATTCTTGATCCAGATCTTCTACAAGGAATGAAATGGATTAATTAAAGTAATTCGAAGAACATCACTTTAGCAAAACCTTTTTTACATGTGATGGAATGAAAATAACATAATCTGTTAGCCCTAGCATGGATCACGTCCGTAATTATAGTGATAGTGTGTCTATCACGTTAAAGTCAAACAGCTGGTATATTGACAGTTTGTTCGTAGAGTACCCGCCACATACGGTGGCAGTAGCCAAACTTGGAACTAAATTTGACGTTTCCGCCATTGCGTGTTATTTTGTATGAAAAGTAAATTTAGTATTACCAGCGTTGTGTTTTTTGCCCACTCTTTGTAATTTTTATGTTTGTTAAGGGTGATTATAATAAATTGATTTCCGGAGTTTCTTGTTAGTTCTTCTCCAAGCTAGGGTCTCCGCTGATCTAACCTCGGTAAAAAATATGTAAAGACAATGCTCAGTGCCATGTTTGAAATAATAGTTTTAAGAGATTCGCGATTTATACTCATGATATAAGATATAAGGGTGTGTATAAGATTGATTGCAGCTGTGGGAAATCCTATGTCGAACAGACTAAACGGTCTATTGCGGACAGAGTGAAGGAACACATAATATATGTAATATATAATAAGAAGGATAAGTCCCGTTAATTATTAATCATGTTTGAAATAGTATAATAAACATATTTTGACTTTGATATATTAATTTGTTTTATTTGAGTTTATAGCTCTGCAACCAAAGATCGTTACAAATGAAACCTATAATGTTTCGAGCCGTATGGCACAGTGAGTGCTAGTTTTGGCGTGTTTACTGGTAACACTGAATTACGCGACTGTGGCGACGCCTCCAACTGCCACCGTATGTGGCGCGATCTCTAATATCAATTTTTGTTAGACTTCCATCTGAGTTTCGTTTGATGGTGATGATAGTGTAAAATTAAATCTACCGACTCATTTCATTCGGTAAACTAAAGAAAATTCCTTCTATTTCACGATTTGTTCAATTGATAAGTCTTCGGTAGTAGTTGTAAGCAGTTGGTTGTATCATGGCTTCGGTGTCCGCTTTGACTCCACATTTATCAAAGATAAATATACCCGGCCCTCGGCAAATTGTATACAAAGATGAATGTGTATTCTCTTTCGATGATCCGGTAAGTTCACAATACTCTATACCTATACATTTTACTTAATATGTAAGCTTGTGTCACAATCCCATTCATTTTACGGCAAGTACAATCTTTGAAAGGTTAGGTATGAATTGTTTTGTTTTACTCGCATCAGGGGTACATGATACTCTCCTATTACATATAAACAACTTTCTTTTGTCTTGGGTATGGAATTTGGTAATCCAAAACCTATAACAAGCTTGTACTCACTAGGTTGTTAATGAAATACCAGTCAGTAGTTATAACACAGTGTAAGCAATCTATTTTAGACTTAAGTAGCTTAAACACTATGAAACAATAGGTCTATTCTATTTTAGTTTTATGATTGATTCAATATAAATAAGATGTACCATAAGCACACACTCTGAACAGTAATGTAAACAGTTCTTATAACATTTTACTACAAAATTTTGAATAGTTTGACACTGTACAACTAATAGAACTTCATTTCTACTGAAAGTAGCTGCAAGTAAGTAAAACTGCAAGTTATAGCATATAGCTACATAGAATCAATCATATTTAATGACTAATTGGCATGCTTCTTATTTGCAGGAAAGCGAGACTGGCATATATGTGTCATTGACCTCATTCCTGGGCTTTGGCAGGAACTATGTTGAGCAGTACTTCCAGAAAACCGGCAATGCTGTCTTCCTACATATTAAGAGGGAAAAGACGCCAGTAAGTCTATTTAATATGAGTTAATAAAGTATACTTGTAATGGGTTAACAACCAGGCAAATATAATCCAAGCAGATGCCAGTACAACCTTGCAAATTATGATTAGTACATATATTGGCAGCTCTACTTCCCTAATGGGATTGGTAGAGACTATTGATCATCATTTTGAACAACCCTGACATAAATCTCTTGCCTCATTGACATTGTTTTCTTTTATCCAATTAAGATGTTTATAACATTATCTCTTTTTCTGAGATTTCCTCCATCAATCACTCAAAAATACTCACGAACCCAATCATTTACTAAGAGAAGTCTTATATCCTACTCTTTCTACCATTTCAGGCTCCAGAACCAGAGAAAACAGGAGATGGCCCAGAGAAGAAGATCACTCGTCTAGCGATAGGCGTAGAGGGCGGTTTTGATCCTGAGCTAGGAAAGAACAAGTTCATATACACAGACCATTATGAAGTGGTTGTCCTACCTGGTTTCCAGACCTTTGCGTGGCCTAATGAGATTTTGCCAGAGATTGTAAGTTGAAGCTTATGTTTTGTGACCCACAAGGAAAATAATTATATAATTTTCATGTAATTAACTTTCTATGGTCAAATTCTTAATAATTTATCTATGTTATTATTTTTATAATTATTCAAGAGAAATACAAATGTGGAATCTTTATCAAGGGATTCTCTAAGTAAGGAAACCATTTGCAAAGTTTATGTATGTATATATAAATTGTTTATAATAATCATTATTGAAAATCTCAGTGAATACATATATTGTTGGTGGAAAGATAGTGCAATTTTGAAGACAATACAATTTTTGAATCACTTTCCTGTAAAAATGCGAAATAACATAACAGCAAGATAGCTTTCTCATCGTCAATATGTACTTTGTGTTTGTATTTAATTCTAAAATATATTTTATAACAAAACATATTTTGTAATTGTACATCACAAGTCCAGCTCTCTATCTGTCCACTTTATACAATCTCTCATAGCTATCTTTCTGATTACAGGTAAAGAAATCAGTGCAAGGCGTAATAGATGCGGAGTCCCCATTCAAAATGGCCGAGGTGGCTGCCCTGGAAGGCACCTGGGACGGCGAGAAGCGTGAAGTTTCTAAGTTAGTAAACTTATATACATACCATTTATAAGAAAAGATTTAGAGTGTCACATAATCTATACTGCAGTTAGAAGTAGTTCTAATTCAATGAGAGTAGTTAGGTTCTGTATCTAATTAAGGGATGTATGTATGTAAAACTATAGTGATTACTAAGACCACTTTGAAAGGTTTAAGAACTGAATGTGAAGCATATTTAATCTTCTATATTACTATAATATGGTGTGTGGTTCAGTCCTTGAGGAATGTATATCCGTATGTCAAGGGTTCCAATCCTGGACTAATAATTGGTGCTTGTAACTGGCGACACAACTTACCATCTGTCACATTGAGTACTGACTGTGAGGTCAACGCGCGGGTTCGAAATGGACATAGAACTACTACCTCTGTTATTGCAGATATGGACACGCGAACCTCAGACTTCCGCGCAATTAATCAAAGGTTGAGGAAGTGTTATAGTTTGTTCTTATCTTAATTTACTTTCAATATAATTATACTTCATCATGTTCAAGTGCCTACTCCTTATATGTATTGTTGTTGTGTCAAAGTTTGTATATAATAGTGTGATGATAAAATGTACCTATGTAAGCAGTGAATAAATGTTTTTCTTTCTTTCTTTATGTTAACAGTAGCAAAGCCTACCTGAAAACAATTACATACATACACATCACGTCTGATTCCCTGTAGGGGGGTAGGCAGAGATCACGGATCCCCATTTGTCCCGATCCTGACAGACCACTTTCGCTTCATGACATTCATACATCCTCTCATACACTCTTGGCGGTTATAGGTATTCCTAACGTCATCTTTTTTCAATATAGCGTCTATCTGACTGTTATATGTCTTATTAGGCCGGCCCCTACGTAACCGCCCTTCCACTTCACTGATATATTATATTCCTTTTGTCAATCTGCTATCATTCATCCGCATAACATGTCCAAACCATCGAAGCATGCTCTTTTCAATCTTAGTCACTACATCTTCTTTCTTATACCATATTTATTCTTGTACAGACACGCAGCAGGCTTGAAGCAGCTAGACAACGGCGTGAGGATCCCGCCTTCAGGGTGGAAGTGTGAGAAGTGCGACCTCAGCAGCAACCTGTGGCTGAACCTCACGGATGGCTCCATACTCTGCGGGAGAAGGTTCTTCGATGGCTCCGGGGGGAATGATCATGCGGTTAGTATACAGAGTGTTATAGTAATATTTAGGTCACTATTACAGCAATTGAAACAATTGTACGGTCTTATTACCGCTGTGTAAGTTTATTTAAGACGAGTTAAGGTACTAGTTGACCTGTGTTTAAGATATATATGTACTTATTATAGATAGATAAATAGTATATTTAATTAACTAGTTCACTAGATAACAGGAAAGTAGTTATTTACGCTGACGCCACCAGGAACCGAACCCGAGAGGGATAAGTAATTGTTCGCGCCACTGCACTGAGGACTGAGGTCGTGATAGTCGAAGAGTACATAATGTAAATTCAGGTATTCTTTTTCTTCCACATCGGATGATGACTGAATGAAGACATAGCGATTGTACTGTACGATATGTAGGTGTTATACATAAATGCATACATACTTCCTTCTAACTCTTAAATAATATCACACATTGACATTTTACAACTGATATTTAACATCGTTTACAACAATAATATATTTATAGTCCATTCGCGTTAAGAAAATAGTGACGTCATGCTAGTCAGAGGGTAAACTGGCCAATGAGACGTGAGGAAATGAGAAAAGAAGGTACATTGACCAATCGCAGACAACCGTTGTCACGTCTCATTGGTCGAATCGTGGGGACATGATGACGTCACTAATTTCTTAATGCGAATATACTATAATACGGAGACGGCAGTGATCCTTTATGTAACATATAAAACCTTCACAGGTGGAGCACTACAGAGAGACAGGCTACCCGCTGGCAGTGAAGCTTGGCACTATCACGGCGGATGGCAAGGGGGACGTCTACTCCTACGTAGAAGATGATATGGTGGAGGATCCCTACCTGGCGCAGCACCTCAAGCACTTCGGCATCAACGTGCAGCAGCTGCAGAAGGTAATGTTGGTTTAGAAAGATAAATTAATATATAGCAAATAACATAAACGATCAGATTGGAAAGCAGAAAAGCGTAGCTCTAGACTCTGCCTTCACCTTTAACTGTTCGCGCCACTGACTTCGTGAATCAGAGGATTGCTTATCTATCTTCGAATTGTGGAATTTATACAATATGTATGCAATGAAATAGTTATCAGGGTAATAGTTTTAAATAAAAACTATATTTTCCGAATGGTGTGATCCAGATTATTATACAATTAGTTATAAATTATATTACCACAAAATGCAATTTGCACCGTCATCAAATACATACGTCATTGCAATGTCGCAGTCAATAGAAATAATGTAGTAGTTAAATAAAATATGTTGACTTACACTACAACACATACCTCCTTACGCAGACAGAGAAGTCCATGTTAGAACTGGAACTGGAGCTGAACCAGCGCTCTGGCGAATGGAATACCCTCACGGAGTCAGGGAGCGACCTCAGGCCTCTGCACGGGCCTGCACTCACCGGCATCAACAACCTCGGCAACTCCTGCTATATCAACAGCGTTATGCAGGTAATATACGAAGGGATCACCTTATAAGATGTGATGATCAGCCTGTAAGAATCCACTGTTCTCCCTGTCAGTGGACGTTCTCATACATTCGATGCCGGCCAACCTGCACAGGTCGTATGATAAGATGTAAAACAAAACTAATTGGCGACATACTTTAAAGGGGGTGATGTTAGAAGTACCTCTAATAGTGTGGTGTGTATGAAGAACTTCGTTTGTGAACTACTGTGGTAGGGAAAATATCGTGAGGACACCGATCTGTTCCCTGAACAGTTAATAGGCAGTGCTTGTAAATGGCGACATGGCTTACCACTTGTCACATTGATTACTGACTCTGGTCAACTCGTGAGTTCAGATAGCTATATTTTAACTCGAAGCTCGGACCCCTCAAGGGATAACGGATTTAAAACGTTTATCTTTGTTTGTCATATTACCTATTTTAATTCCAATTATACTTATACAAAGAGTAGTCAAACATACCTCCAAACAATAACTCTAATCATACACACATATGCTTCACGACTTTTGTATACGAGTATACTCCTTTTTTATTGTGGCGGAGTATCAGAAGCTTGAGTGGGCTATCTCCGAAATTTCGAAGGTATGTTAGGTATGGGTCATTCGAAGCCTGTGCTTCAGTAGACAGCACCAAACGTGATAGGTAGTGGTTCACTACTATCGCAGTATACATGCTTTTGCTATTACCTATCCCGAGGGATAGGCAGGTTTCCCCAAGATGTTTTCCCTCAACGTAAGCGACTGTAAATTATGTACATACTATCTATAATACTAATTTTATATCTATATGACTTTTTTTTAAGTTACTCTACTAAGATTGGCATTCGCAGGTGATATTTCGAATGCCGGACTTCGTGCGGCGCTTCGTGGAGGGCGCCCCGGACCTCTTCAACTCCTTCCCCGACGACCCCGTCAACGACTTCAACGTGCAAACGTGAGTGGCACACGCCGATTGTGTTAAGAGATTCAATATTAGAGTGATCACTTGTCTTTCCTTACTGGTTGTCTTAGGTGGCTGATTAAATGTTAATGGATCTATTAGTGGATGGGCTATATACCTATCACCATTGTACCGTATCAATGCCAACGCCGCCCGATAGTTGATTGTGGTCTCGGAGATATTTTGAACGGAGTAAATACTTTAATATAATTATTTTTATTATTTTCAATTAAATATAAACGTGTCACCAATGTTCCATATGACTTCATAACCCCGATATTCATGCTAATAAGTTATAAATGAGATGTTTTCATGTCTCCAAGGTTTTCTGTCTACTCCGAAAAGATTTAAGGACATCAATGTATGTATAATGAGTAAACGTACGAGTGAAACTTCAACTTGTTAATCTATCACGTTTCTAAAATAAAATAAGCTGTGTTCTAACAAACCTTTAAAATAGATTACTTTTTCGTTAGATCATATTCTGAAATAATAGTGTTTAGATTACAACATATAAATATATTTTTTCTAACCCTCTATTACAACAATAATTAAATATGCAAATAACATACATACATACACAGATTCCATGTAGAGGGGTAGGCGGAGATCATTAATCCCCATCTGTATAATAAATATATTTGTTCCCTTACCTCTTAGTGCGAAGTTGGGCGTAGGCCTACTCTCGGGGCGGTATTCGAGCCCCGACGAGGGCACTGGGCAGCGGGGCGTGTCCCCGCGCATGTTCCGCCAGCTGGTCGGGCGGCAGCACCCCGAGTTCGTCACCAAGCGGCAGCAGGACGCGCACGAGTTCTACCTGCACTTCCTCACGCTGCTAGAGGTAAGTATACAACCCACTGGAATGAAAAGAATGAAATGAAAATCTGTTTATTCAATACAATGATCATAAAATCACTTAATGAATGTCAAAAAAAATGATTATAAATAACATGTCATTAATACACACTTATTATTAAAATAAATCAAATTAAATTAATAAAACTAAATCATCATGTACCATATCATTTCATTCTAGGAGTATATTTAATGCTAACATCAAGTATTATATAAGTTGGTTCGGAGGATTGAGATGATTGAATAGTAGAGTCCTCTTGGCACGATTAGAGTTACTGGTTGAATGGTGGTAAAAAATTCACTTTTCCTTACCTGATAAGCAATGGTTTATGTTAAATTATGTCGTTGTATGTCTTGTTTCTATTAATTCTCAGTTATAGACAGATTAAAGTTTTAAACGTCGTAGTGTGTCGGATTAATAAAAAATGTAACTTTATTATATAAAAACTTGCGCCATAACTCCCGTTAGTTATAGACAGGTTATAATTATAGACAGGTTTCCTCACGATATTATCCCTCCATCAGTCAACAGTGCATTCGAGTTGACTGTAGAATTACAACCTGCCCAAAGTTGACATCGAAACACGAACCCCAGACTACCCAGCAAGGCTTAATGGCCATAAAGAAAATTGTCTTTATGTTTTCCCTCACCATATTATTTATTCACAGCGCAACAGCCGCGGCGTGGCCAACCCTGCCGACTGCCTGCGATTCTGCGTGGAAGAGCGAGTACGATGCTCGGCCTCACAGCGAGTACGCTACTCTCGCCGCCCCGAACACCATCTGCCGCTACCCGTGCCAGTGGCGCTTGCCGCAAACGCGGATGAAGTGCGGAGCTACGAGGCGAGACGAGCGGACGCCGAGGCTAAGGGGCAGAGGCTGTGAGTATACAGGGGTGAAAGCTGGAGATTTGGCTAGTCGAATCGTGAAAATGTATATGATTCATTGAAATATTAAAAAATATTCTTATATTTCGGTCGGCTTAGAATGAACTCACTAGAGTTATGTTTTTGATTCCTATGTGTTCAGTAGAGCTAAATTTGTTGTCTACATTAGTTAATGTAATTGTAAAATATTTAATAGTTTCGTTTTTGTCATTATTAGTTGTACTTTGTCCATGCACTTTTATTTATGAAATGTTTTTATTTATACAATATAATTTACCTACATTGCCCACCAACTTTGTCACAAGGCTCTTTAATGAATCTCGTACCCTGTTGATGGTGGCAGGGACCCGTCGCAGCTGGTGCGGCCGCAGATCCCGTTCGCGGCGTGCCTGGACAGCTTCATGAAGGAGGAGGCCATCGAGAACTACTACTCCAGCGCCGTCAACGAGAAGGTCGTCGCGCATAAGTTAGTACGCTGTCAATACAGTCAACAGATAATTATGTTTCTTTATAATTTTTTGTTTTTGTAACTGGCATTGGGCAAAAAATCCTAAAAGCCGGAGTTTCTACTTGGTTCTTCTCCGAGCCAGGGCTTCCGAACCAACGGTAGAATTTCTATGATAAGAGACAACCAGTGTCAGGCAAATGTTTTGACTTTCAATGAATGTACTGTACTTGTACTTATGTTGAATAAAAACATTTGACTTTGACTTTAATACATACATACGTCCCTATAGAGGGGTACCGACCGGCCACTTTCATACACACTCGGCAGTTATAGGTACTTCTAACGTCACTCTTTTTGAATATGACGTCTGCACTACATACATACACGTCACGCCTGATTCCCTGGGGTAGGCAGATCACGATTCCTCATTTGTCCCAATCCTGACAGATCACTTTCGCTTCATTGACACTTATACATCTTTTCATACACACTTGGCGGTTATAGGTACTTCGGATGAAACCCTTTTTCAATATGGCGTCTATAATACATCGTATTATATCCTATAGCTTATAGAAAATTTCTCAGTTATAACTGCAATAAAAAAATATTCCTTAACTATGATATTATGTCAAATAAAGGTAAACCGATATTATAGAAACTTCGTTTTTAGCTAACGAGTAAAAATATACCAGTGACTTTTTAAAAATAAAACGAGAATCTTTAAAGTTTCTTACATTGACCATTTAATATACTTAATTTTTGCGGTATAACCATACAAATGTATAATAAACCCTGCCTCCACCGAGAATCGAACCCAGAACCTCAGCACAATCATGCTTGTCGCAGGATCACCCGGCTGGCGACGTTCCCCGACTACCTGCTGATCCAGCTGAAGAAGTTCACCATCAAGGAGGACTGGACGCCCGCCAAGCTGGACGTGGCCGTCGAGATGCCCTGGGAGGTAGCCACAGTTCATACATACATAATTAGCATAATTTTTATCGGCATCGAAATGTAATATTGTCTGTGTTACATGTATCGTTATCATTTGGGGTGAGACAAATAAGGAACAGGTTGTTAGATCGTCATATAATGGATTTATTTTACTCTAGAAGTATGTATTTAAGTTTATTTATTAGTCATAACATACTCGTATGACTAATTATTTAATATATATTTAATATTTACCTTCAATCTTATAATTACTGATATACATTATTTAAAAAAATTAACTTTTTAATTCCATTTACGTAACATAGCACTTAGCTACCTCTATATTCATACAATCGTGCTACCCTTGTTCTGACATAGTACCTGCCTTTCCAGGTGGACCTAAGCTGCCTGCGGGGCCGTGGGCTGCAGCCGGGGGAGACGCCCCTCCCGGAGGAGGCCGCAGCGCCCCCCGCACCCGTCTACGACGAAGCCCTACTCGCGCAGTTGGTAAGGTTCGCATACTTACGCTTCATGAGTAATGGCCACATGTTTTTAGTTCCAAATTAGTGGCGCTGTAGTCAACGGAGACCTGTCAAATGCCAACAGGTCGGTTTTCATAATGTAAACAAACATCTATTTGTTAAATGATTTAATTAAACATACGTATTATTAAATTATTTTAAATAAATAATAAATTAAACATACATATTTTTCCGACATTTTTATCATAAACAACGTTGAACTATTGATAAACAAATAGATTATTAGAAACTGATTAGAAATTGACTCTTGACAGGTCTCCATTCTCACTAGCGCCCCTAGCGGGATAAAAAAGTGAGGAATGCTGCCATTGGGAAAAGATTTCCAACTCATTGATAAAGGTTATCTAGGAAATCTGTTCACATATTTGAGTAACATTGTGAGCGTTGATTTCGTGTTGAATATAACAAAGGGTTCCGAGGAAACCTAACCTAAAAGACTACTAACATGGAACATGTAAAAGAGAGTAGAATAAAATAAACATTTATTAAAAAATGCACACATTGACAACTTACAAAGGAATCGTTGTTTCACACAGAGTATCTGTCAATGGCCATAATATAAACCAATGAAATCTGCAATACGGTGACGACTGTTTTCACAGTTAAAACGATCTAAACTGAGAATTGGATTCATAACATTCCTTACAACTCGACCCATCTTCTAGATCACTTATAACTCTATGAACCCACCTCTTAATCCCTCTCTATCCCCTTGCAGCTAGACATGGGCTTCCCGCTGGAGGCGTGCAAGCGCGCGCTGTACTTCGGGGGCGGCGGCATGGAGGCGGCCTCCAACTGGCTCATGGAGCACATGGCCGACTGGGACTTCGCCGCGCCCTTCCAGCCCCCCGGCGCACCCGGTGCAACCACACAGGGTACGCACTTACTATCTAGCACCTTCTATTCGACCTTTAATCCTTTTTGAGATGGAAACCTCATTATAATATCTCCTAGGTTACTTTTTAGCATGAATATTGAGGTTTTGGTATTAGTGCAACAATGGTGACAGGTTGCTAGCCAATCGCCCAACAGATTGCATGCCAACATGCCAACATTCTCATTTTTAATCAACAAAAATTTCCTCTTATTGCTCTTTTTGGGAATAGAACTCAGTACCTTACATTATAACCTCCATCCCCACACCTGAGTCGACGTACTGTACTATCTATCATATTACATGAAAGTGTGACTTGATACCAATAACCATGAGTCACACTATTTACAATTCTTTTACGTTCCCAAACCAGCACGGGAGACTTATTCGTAACAAATATTGTTATGAAATTCAATGTAATCACTACATAGTTTAAAACAAAGTCGTTGTCTCTGTCCCTATGTCCCTTTGTATGCTTAAATCTTTGAAACTAGGCAACGGATTTTGATGCGGTTTTTATTAATAGATAGAGTGATTCAAGAGGAACGTTTATATGTATAATAACATCCGTTACATAGGGGAGTAGGCTATATATTTTATTCCCGTGCGAAGCCAGAGCGGGTCGCTAGTTATTATTATCCACTACAGACGCAGTGATCCTAGACGAGTCGTCGATCGAGCAGATAATGGGCATGGGCTTCACGCGGCCCCAGGCGTCCAAGGCGCTGCGGGCCACTGGCGGGGACGTGGGCCGCGCCGTCGACTGGATCTTCTCGCACGCCGACGAGCTCGACGCCCCCGAGGCGCACCCGCCCCAGCCCAAGGACCCCGCCGAAGAGTGCCGCGATGGAGGCGAGAGTGAGTACAGAGCTTAATATATAGGTATGAGGTTATTATCCCTAGCATACGGTAGGTTAAAGGTACGGCCACGTCGAACTCACAGCCGACACCTACCATAAAGAGGCATAGTTAGCAGACTGTTAGGTTTTCTCTCATAGATACAGTACCTATAGGACATAATCAGATACGTTATTTCTTATATCCTTACAAATCGGACTTGGGTAATAAGTGCGTCTAAACTTTGCGAGGTGCACAACATCTTGAAAACGTTTTTCGTAACAGTGATACACTCACCACCTGTCATGTTAAATTCTGGCTATTTAATAAAACATAACCCTATAACCTTAACAGATACAACTCACTCAACCTCCTCACTACTTAGTTAAACCTCCATGTTTGTTAATTTCCAGAGTACCGCTTGATCGCGTTCATCTCGCACATGGGCACGTCCACGATGGTGGGCCACTACGTGTGCCACGTGCTGCACGAGGGCCGCTGGGTCATCTTCAACGACAACAAGGTACGCCACCAAGCCCCTGGAGGGATATCTATTAATGTCTTATACGTATAGTACCACCGATTACATGTCGCTCAACGAGCAATGGAACGTTCGATGCTGGGTATCTCGTTAAGGGACAGAGTCCGGAACGAGATTATCCGGCAGAGAACCAAGGTCGTAGACATTTTCCATCGATGTTGCAAGCTGAAGTGGCAGTGGGCCGATCACGTCTGTCGCAGAACCGACGACCGTTGGAGCAAAGCGGTTCTCGAATGGCGACCGCGTCTCGGTAAACGTAGTGTAGGACGCCCCTCTGCCAGATGGACCGATGACCTGAAAAAGGTCGCTGGTAGTGGTTGGCTGAGGGCCACGAGTGACCGTGTTTTGTGGTGTAACCTTGGGGAAGCCTACGTCCAGCAGTGGACTGACATAGGCTGATTGATTAACGTATAGTAGTAGTCCTGTGTTAGTCGCGAACGTAAATGATAGACTGGTTGTGGATGTGGTAAGGAATGAATGAATGAATTATAGTGCGGTAGTTGCAGGTGATGAGTGATATTACTTAATGTACATATGATTATTCTTAACAATATGTTAAATAGGATAAAAAGTTGTTTCTTATAGACGTGAGTGAATCTAAAAGGAATACATAGGTCACTAAAGTTGTTTTCTTTATAACTTTGTTCCATACGTATTAGGGACGTAGATATAATTCAAACTGCCAGCTTGTTTTATAGGAGATTTGTGATAAACGGAATATATTGGGCAATTATTGACTCGAACCCCCAACATTATGCTAAAAGTGACCAAGAAGATATATCGACCACGTTAATATAAAAGAACGAGATAAAAGAACGAGAACGAGTATATTAATGTTTATTGTTTTCCCCAGGTGGCGCTGTCAGAGAATCCTCCGAAAGATCTGGGCTACCTGTATCTATACGAGAGACTGTGATTGAACTGTAGTTGGACCAAAAGAGTGCGCTAGGTGTCTTCTAGGCTAGGTGGTGTGAAATTGTAATTGCAAAAGTTCCTCAAGAGATGTCGCTTTATTTTCGTGAATTTTATGATGTTTTTGTTGAAAGTGCTGGTGATTTTGCTCAAATCAAGTTGCTTTCTCATTTTTAATTCTTCTAATATAGCTTTTATTTGCTTTTCGTCTTTATGTATTTATTTATAAACTCTGTTACAATTTGAGGTGAAGTCTTAAACTTAGGTCTGAAAATTCAAATACGTTAATTACCTAGTTTAACCGTATTTTTAGAATAAAATGCTTATTCTATACATCTACATCAATGTAATAATACTCGACGATTAATTCCTTAATTTTAGCCATTTTATTATTATTCTCATCTAACTAATCTTTTAGCACAGGTTTTATGCGATATATCAGAAAAATCATTGTTTTTTCTATAAAAATAATGAATTTGATTGAAAATACGTGTCTTTGTTAAAAAATTAAGATGGCGGCAATTTTTATAGTTTGTGTAAATAAAACTTATGGTCTTAAGTTTTTTACTGCTTTTATTTAACTAACTTATGAAGTATGCCTTTTTTGTTGTATTTATCAATTAAAGTATAAAATTTTCACAAAGACTGAAAATATTTCTGGCATTTAGAACCAATTACTTAGAAGCATTGATTATATATGTTGTTTGGAAAATTTTAAAACTAGCTTAACAAATTTTAATAATATTTACTAAACAAGATTTTGTTCTCAATAATTTAATGTATTTATTATTACTTATTTATACTAATTCAGTTTTCCTTTATAACTTACACTGAAGTATCTTAAACTTTATAAGTAGTTTCTCAACAATAATGTTATATTATATTAAATGATTGCAACTTAACTGAATCTGAATAACAGATATGTTTTGTAAAGTTTACCTTGATGTAAGCGTAATCTTGCATTGATATGACAACAAAGGTTTGTGAAATAAAATAATCACAAAATGTCGTTTTTTATTTTAGCATGAACAATTTCCCTTCATTTATTACCTTAAAGAATACATTGGAATTGTGAAATTACAAGACATTACAGAAGTGATACTACACTTCTCAATAGTAGAATGGAACATGGGAATGTCGAACTAATCAACAATGTGCAATGTGGGCTATTTGAAACATATTGAAACTATATTGTGTAACTCAGGCTACGGACTCACGAAGTGGTTTTCACCCGCTCCCAGACTATTCTTTTATTTCAAAACTTACGAGACCAGAGTTTGGGCGGTTACGCAACAGCCTGTATCTGAAGTGTAACTGACTGTGTGTCCATGATCGTCTAGTGAACTTAACTCATCTTGCGAGTATTGACCGCCAAATTTGCGGGTGATAATCGCCACCGCGACAGCTGTGTAACCGCATAAAACTGACATCATAAGTTTTCAAAATAAAACTACATCCCGCCACCGTGGCGCGCGCGGGTGAACCGCTTCGTGTGTTTTTAGCCTAATTTTGTAGGTTAGGTCGCCATTTCATTTCAGAGGATGTCACTGATTGTATTCACCTTTTGATTTTATATTTTGTTATTTATTTAACACAAAATACAATAAAATATATATTTACCAGAATTTATAATAAAATAAAATACATCATTGAACATTGATAACTAAGTATATTTATTTACACTAAATTAGACATAACAGAGACATTAGAAGTAGATGGATCCACTGCGCCTGAACCTATCCAGCGGCTTGGGCAGGCGTTTCTTGAATATTGTGGTCTCATCGTAGTACGAGTTAAACTTCTTGTGTTGGTACCTCTTTTTGGGATCCTTCTTGCAGTTGTCAGGTGTTAAGTTTATCATCAAACCTGCATTTCAAAGGAAGACATTATACTAAACAGATACAAAGAACTAAAAAATAACATATACCATCTAATGTGTATGTGGAGTTGTACATAAGCCAGTAAAATTAATGTGGTTAACTTTTAACTTGAATAAGAGAAAATCAAAGTGTATAACATAGTCAACAGATTTTGCTCTGTATTGATCCAGTAGTTAATTTTTGCTATCGTAGATACTATATACTCCATAAATGTTATGAAGGTAAAAACAGTTATACAAGTGGACTAAGGCACAAACATACATTTCTAATGTAACTTACAGTTCAGAGTATGCTTAATACATAAAACAAACTTACCAGCTTTCTGTGCCATTGCAACGAGAGTTCCAATTTTTTTCTGTTGTCGCTGACACAAGCCTGTGATTCTCCTAGGCAGCATACACCCATCACTTCTTACAAACTGACTCAGTATGAGCACATCTGTATGTTTCACATCCAAACCTAAAGCGCACATATAGCATGGTTTCTTCCCATCTATCTCTGTGATAGCATTTTCAATCTTCTCTGGCTTTACTAACAAGTTTTCTCTAGGGGATGGTAGAATTACAGCTTCTACTATGACTTTGTTGCCTTCTGAGCGTTCTCTTACTGTAAAAGATAATGGAAATTACTAAAAAATGTAGTGATTTTTTCGGGGTGTAAAAATTTGAAATCTTGGCAGCAAATAGTGTCAATACAAATAATTTCACAATTACAGATAAAATCATAATTTATTTTTAAGCCTACCGTGTCATTCGGCTGATTCTAGGTAATGCAAATGCTTAGTTTTTATGAAATTAACTAAGGTTACTTACTTTCTTTAATATTCAGTGCACTTGTCACTGATAGCGGTCTAGATAGCACAGTAGTTAAGCTGTTCTTTGCCAGCAACAAGCTGGATCGAATTAATGAAGCCATGGAATTAAATTAAATAAGATTGAAAAGTATTTTGGGATATTAAATAAACATTTACTTTAGAGGTTAGGATTTTTTTTTTTTATTTGGGAAATTGGTCATTACAAAACAAAAGTTTCATACACACAATTCTGTACAAAATAATATTGTTTTTTTTTTATACACGATTGAAAATAGAAATTTAACATAAATTAAAATAATATGTTTGAACAAAATGTGTTTTAAGGGTTTTTGATACACATAATAAGTAAAGTTCAATTATAATTCAAAATCTACCATTATGGTAGAATTAGCTCAAATATTTTTTGTTCACGTTACGCACTTTTCCCTTTATGTGAATTATTGTCAATTTTCTGTATCGATCCTTGGAAGTAATTCTCACTTTAATATTATTATTTCTGCGGGAAACGTTGTTCTACGTGTGGTGTAAATGTCCAACTACAGTAAAATTAAAATGCATCAAATAATTATTTAAATTCAAAAAGAACGTTGCTATTAATACGATGGATAATATCATCGTTATTGTTATAAAAAGGTTAAAAAGTCTTGTATGAATTTTTTATCAGTCTTGTCGGGTAATATTAAATAAAATCGTGATATTTAATAATGTTCTGGAGATCTAACCATACTATTTATGCTTGGTTTTTGCAATCAATAAAGTATCAGGATCGTAACTAGAACATAATAAGATTAATAAAACAGGTAGAACGGGATATTTAAAGTTTTTATGGTGTGTTGTATGAGGTGTTCATTTGAGCTTAGCAATGATGTCATTGTTATGAGTAAAACACCATTTTGGAGTGACGAATATTTATTTATTAACAACAAATTACATCAAGCCTATAATAAAATTTATTATTACAAAAAATAACACAAGATTGCACCTTTCGTATTAATTATACATTATTAACAGAACTTTGATTTATACATTCAATCTGAAGTTACTAATTTACAATATAAATATTTTGTACACCTATCTGGTAGGTTAGGCAGGTAAACATAATATGTAATTCTATGGACGGTTTGTTGTTTATATTATTAGGTAATGTATATAATATTATAAACAAGTTGAAACAGTTTTGAAAATCGGCCATAAAAACAATTGTTTTATATAGAAACTATAAGTATTATTTCTGTAAACTATACATTATATACTGAGTAAATTCAATTACTCTCTTTATATATAGTATCTATAGGTGCAATAAAATTAAACATTAATACACTGACCATTTCTGCAAATTGTTGAATATATCTGAGTATTTGGTAACAAGTTAAGATACCTAATTGTATAAGATTTGAAATGCTTCAACTAAAATGCCAGCATTTAGCAATAGTACTTATTAAAATACACGAATATATATATTTTTTGTAGTTTTGAGATTACTTTGAATCGTAATGAAATAGACAAATTAAATAGATCATTAGAATGGCGATCGTTTCTTCTTAGACCATAATTTTGAAGTGAAAAAACAAAATGAGTTAAATTTAAATGTAATATTTGCCCTTTTATTGTATGTTTCAATTAACATCAATAACTAATTTAAAAATTGAAAAATATGATCAGAAAAGATATTCTAGTTGCATGTGAAATAAAAGTGCCCATAACAAGACCATTGTTATTTTCACTGTTGAATAAATTATTCGAAAAAGTGTGAATGAATTGATACAGCAAGATATAAAGATAAATTAGATTACCTCGGTAAATTATGTTTTATACATCTAAACATTATACATTACACAGTGCTAATAAGGCAGAATAAAGGTACACGTACACTTAATCACAAAGCTGCATTACAATTGTTTTCCAAAAGCAAAGTTAACCTAAAATTATGAGATATACATGTGAGTGGCTTATTTGGGGAAGGTGGCCAGACCCTTGCTGAGGAGACCAGCGGCGCCCTCCGCTCCGTCGTGGGCGGCTGAAGAGATGTTGGCCAGCAACTGGAATTAAATAAAAAAATACATTAAAATTATTTATTATGTGAAATATAATTATGTACATTTTACACTCTCGAATGTTTTCGTTTTTTTTTCATGTAAGTATTATTAATTGCTCTCAAAAGTATAAGATGTGTCCAACAATTCGCTAGAATGGACTGTATTTGAGTTTATCTGACTTAATGATCACGTAAACTAGCTCATCGGCAGGTAAATACCATAAACGACATACCGGAAAAGATTCGCATATATGTGCTTCTTCTAAACTCTTTCGGGGCGGACAGAACCTTGGAGACAATAATATCTCCAAGGTCACTTTTTTAATAATAAAATAAAGGAATATTTGGTTTATGATGTTATATGGACATTAGTGAAGAACGGCTGCTAGTTTGCATTCTTTTGCGACCTCACTGCACGGGACACGGGAAAAGATACTGCTACCTACCTAATTTTTCAAATAACAATTCAACCCCAAGTCCACACATCTTATACTATGTATACTAGCTCCCCAAAACTAAGTCCTACAATACATACCGACTCCCTCTTCTCGTTCAAGTACTTGTCGGCCTCCTTGACCTTCCCGTCGATGGCGTGGCCGGCGCTCTTGATGCCCTGGTCGGCGGCGCAGTCGGCCCTCCGCAGGGCTTCGTCCAGGGTGCTGGTCACCTTTTCAGAAGCGTCAGCCGCTGCCTTCTCAGCTGCCTTCTTCGACTCTTCGACGGCTACGTCTGGAAATATGGGTGAGTTTTGTTAATAGTGGCTTGCCAACTGTCACATTGAGTACTAAGTAACTGGTTAACACGTGGGTTCGGGGTGGCCGTAGAATTACTACCTCCGGGGTTTCGGAGATGGATACCTTAACCTCTGACTACCCCGCAAGGATTAATGGTCGTGAACGCGTTTGTCTTTTGTAAATACGATTGTAAGGAAGTGAATGTAATTTGTTTTAATGTTATTAGGTTGGATGTGTTTGTTTATAAGAAACGCGCTGTACACGAATATAAATAGTATTCAATCATTTAAATAAAGAAAAAATGGTTGATAGGAAAGCAAATTTGGGCGAAATATAATATAAAATACGAGTATAACTAATAAGAAATACCGAATAACTAATAAGAAATATGATAATATGAATTCAGGAAAAAAAAGAACAAAATGTAACAAGAAGATATTAGGATTCGCGCGCGATATTAATATAATCAGGTATGTTGTAATCCACATATATTTAAAATAACAAGACGACATTATATTTACAAATTGGCAATGAATTAGCAATCTCAATAGGACAAACAAATATAATGAAATGGCAGAGCGTGCTGATTAATCCAGCTCACATCCGTATTCCGTGAACTAGTAGTTCATTCGTAACGTCTATTTTGGTGCAGGTGACGACATAATCTCCGATAATTTTGGAAATCCGTGGAAAACTTCGATACGCTTGCAACCGAGTTTCCAGTGCAATATTGAATGAAAAGCTTTTGCTTATTCAATGTAACAAACTAATGCGAATTTTCGTCTTCGTTTATTACAAAAAAATATACAGTTATGCCTTGCTTTACAATCAGTGGGCATAAAGTCAAACACAGTATAAATCCCGCCAGAGCATGTAAAATTTTGATTATCAAGGGGTTTTTTTTTCATTTTTTGTCCTATCACAATAGATGTTGTCAATCTGTTTAACACATTAATTGGAGATCAACATAGACCCACTGACTCCACTTAGAAATTTTTACTTTGTGATTATTTCGCAAGATTATTTCGTCGTGAATGTTAATGCGTTAGGATACTCACTGGCGGCCCTCTTAGCTTCCTCCGCGGCCTTCGCAGCCGCTTTCCTTGCCTCTTCCTTGGCAGCCTCACCAGCACTCAGAGCCTGGTTCTTCAGGTTGCCAGCAACCGTTTTAGTGTTCTCCACTGTATTGTTGAGAGCATCTGTTGGCAGAATATCAAATATCAATGACATCGTTTATTTATAAGTAATAGTTAAGCTGTCAAACTGAATTCTGAAAGCACATGTTTTGTTCATATTTTTCCCGCGTTTGCATAACAGTATCAACACAGAATATAACAATAAATGGAAACTTAAGTTGATAAGAACCCTACAGTAATGTTACTATTAATTCATAAAAATTCAATAACATGGCATAGCATGACACGAAAGTAAGGGTTGCTCCTGCCCGACAATCTTTGACTAGACAAATGCACTTTTCTCCAAAAAAAAAAAAAAACCAATTTGATACCACCGATTACAAGGTAAACCCATATCAGTTCAAGACTTAAACTATTTTTAAATGTCAAACGACATAGCGTACTTTGAATTGATATTGTCAGTTTTTGTAACTACGAAGGTTATCTAGGTTCACTCATTGCATACTTAATTAGATTAGCCATGTTTACTAGCATGCATGTCCAGACAGTTTTACGATCTAGGTTTTATACGCTTATGTCATAGACATAGACATCACGCATAGCTATTTGGCATTGTAAAAATAATTACGAATATGTACCTGCTCAGTGGCTAGCAACCAACTGTTTAAGAATTCAAAGCTCTAACCACTGCGTCACATTCGATCTACACATTAAATTATAAATTGATAACAAAGATTTATCTAACAACAGTTAATCTTTATAATGTAATGTTATTTGCTAAACTAAAAGCACGTTACAATATTTTAGCTACCTATTTGAGTCTTACATTATTTCAAGTACACACAGATTAAATAAATACTTATTTTTATATTAATACGTTACATTTTAAATGAAAACAAACATTAATACAACAAAATATATACAAATCAATTAATAATTTATGTAATTTTTGCTACACACATAGTTAACTTTAAAGCATAATTTTATTGTACTTGTATTTAGAAAGCATGCATAAACCACAATTAATACTATTTATATTTTATTCGTATTATATCTTAACCTTAATTTAAACATTAATTAATACAATCAGTTCTCCATTATAACATATACATGCGATCACAATCTTTCTCAATGTAATAAAATTGAGTTTAGAAAATATTCATTATTTTTAACGATTATTTATGAAAATATTATACATTTTATATATATACATTTATTATTTATTTAATTATTATACATTATGATAGCTTACTTATCGACACTTAAGCTCTAAATATATTAGGAGCACTAAGCTAGAAGCTGAATTATAAAAATTAAGTTTATTCATATTATTTCACACACTAATTTTTTGTCTCAAGACAAATTGTTACAAAATTTAATGTTACTTATTAACCAAAGAAGCGATAACACGTTAGAATGAAAACTACTCAACACCTAATTCACATCTTTACGAAAATCTGATTATTACTCTAGCTATGTTATAGTAAACATATGACTTTTAAATATTATTTATAAGATATTAGTTAATATGTAATAAAAACACCCTCTAGAACAATAAAACACTGAACAAATCAACTGTAATAAAAACACCCTCTAGAACAATAGAACACTTAACAATTTTTTTTAACGCGTTCATAACTCCATACACTTTTCCTACAATTACTTTCGTAAAGATGTGAATTCTCTATACATTTGTATACCATCTTCATCTTCTGAATATTCTTCTTCCTCCACTTCCTCGATTTCTTCCTCTTCGTCTTCATCTTCCTCGTAATCTTCGCTCTCGAATTCCCTGTTGTTCTCGTCCTCGTACATCTTTAGCCGTTGCAATAGGGTGAGACTACCTTCCACTTCTGGAGGCAGTTCTATGGGGGAAGAGTCGCCAGAGTTTGATATTTGATGCTGTTATAGTCAGTTGACGATTTTGATAACAGGTAAAACTAACTATGTTATATACTATGAATATGCTATCGTGGTAAAAAATATTAATTAATAAATAAATACAATAGTACTAGCAATTATAATGCTGCCTAAAACAACCAAAATATAATTTGTAGTTAAACTAAGCTTCAATAGTCGTAAAACAGTACCTACTTATACTTAACCAAATTTAATACAATTTACATTTCATCCGTTTAACTGTACAACTTAACAACTACCACATACAAACACATAATCAAACTTATCATAATAAAGGTCATGCTAGACAAAATTATAGGAAAAGTGCAAAAGCTAGGGTTCAGGGCTAAAAGCAACACATGCGAGCAAAGCGTATGAAAGGCGTCTTACCTCGTTTCTCCTTTGGTTCTTCCTTGAAATTGGCATTTGATTCAAGAACATTAAGCTGACTGACAGTGTTAGTTCAACATGGGTAAAAATGTTAGTAGTAGAGTAGAAATACAATATAATAAATATATAATTTACGGAATTTGATATTTGGTTTTGAATTAATAAATATTACAAAAAACAATTGCGATTAATGTTGTATTCAAAAATCTAAGTACGGTTATGAGGTATCACTACGTATTTGTTATAAGAACATAAATAAATATTTAATATTCACCCTTATTAGGAATTCTAGAAATCAGGAATCATCAGGAATTCATAAATTTTAACAACAAGGATCCACAAATACGCAAAGTGGAATACTTGCAAATCAAACTGCTGGTTGCGAATCAAACTTTTAAAATGTCTGTAATAATCATCTGGAATTTCCCATTTATCATGATCAAACAAAAGGATCCATCACCCAGGCAACCATGCATTAAGCTATAAAAGAACATGACACTAGGATCAACAATTTCTCCCACTCCGAAGCCATTATGCTTGCATTCTCAATACCTTTCGCCACTCCAACGAAGGCCATACTTTTATCTACCGCAGAGGCCGCGACGCCCTTAGTCACATCCACCGTACTAGCTAACGTATCTAGAATTGACATAAACAGATAGGGTATACTTACGTGTCTATTAGACTGTTGTAAGCACATTAAGTGAAGTTTAAAAGAGTACGAGTATAATTATAAGTATTTAGACACAATTTCAAGCACAGATAGAGACATTTGAGGAAATACGATTGTTATTTCAATTGATGGGCAATTTATAAATCACAAAGTAAGATACCATAGGAATTTATATAATTAGTGTTATTACATTTCAACTATTGGTATTTGTATTCAAATACCTTTAAGAGATAATACTAACATAAATATAGAAATTATAAGTTTATGATATCGTACCTTTGGCTGCACTAACTGCCTCGGAGCCTTTTTCCACTGTGGAAGCAGCAGCGGATTTCGTAGAATCGACTGTGCTGCTCAATGTATCTGTTAGAAGAAAAAATAGAATAAGTATTGTGAAAATTAGTAAAACATTATAATAGAGTACAATATTACATCGAGAAAACATTTTTCAACTGAAAAGTGAATTACCGCCAAATGACAAATACATGACCTAAATGAAAAGCAAAATCTTATAAACATAACAAATCATTTAATATGACATGATACATGTTTCATGTGAAGCTTCAAAGATGCAAATGGAGTATGCACAAAACAACGAATTCAAACCATCTTATGATGTTAATAAGGTTTTAATCTTCGTAAAAGTTCGTATATTACGAATGAGAATGAAAATTTGCAGAAATGATATGGAATTAAAATTTTATCTTGCTCTAAGTTGATGTAAAGAAAGACGACGAAAAATCTCCTCAAAAACTCGTTGAAGCGTAATTTAATGAAAGAACATGACAATGAATCCAAAAACTCCCATGCACGAGCGTCCAAATCAATGCAAGTAACTCCAAAAGCTGGAAAATAACCCTTTGAGAGAATGCCAAGCCAAACCATAAAACATCCATTGATATGCCCACATAGGTTCTATCCCTTAGTCACCTTTAGCGGCGCCTACGACAGCTGTGCCCTTCTCCACTGCCGCAGCAGCCACCGACTTGGTCGTCTCTAAAGTGCTGGCGAACGTGTTTGAGACATTTTCTAATAAAAATAAATAAGAACTAAGTGATACAGAGTTCTATGTAGTATCGTGAAGAAAATTAAAGGATTTAATTGGAAATTCGAGTAAAATTTAGTTTATCGTATTTTAATAGACGTTACGAATTATATACTCGTAAATTTTAAGGAATTTGTGTAAATTATGAAAAGCAGTATGAAGTATGACTAAAGTTTAGTTTGGTTCAGTATCATAAACTTCTAGAAAGCATTTCGGAAAGTTTAAAACCAAATGCTCGACAAAATGCTTTAAAATATACAATAAGATCTTACCTTTGGCTGCATTCACTGCTTCAGATCCTTTTTCAAATGTCGAAGCAGCTACTGACTTGGTAGAATCCACTGTGCTGCTCAATGTATCTACATGAACGACAAGAAATAAAATTTCTATTAAATTGCAGAATAAATATATGAGAAGAAAACATTTCCCAAATGACAATACAATCACCTAATGACCAATACGATGCAGTATTTAAAAACAAAAAATTTACACATCCACGCCACAAATCAGTATTTGAAATATATCATGCTCAGATTTAAGACTGCAAATGAAGTATGATGAAAAAAATTGACAACAGTTTGAAGTTTTATGAAACCAAACCAGATTTAGATCTTAGAACACTATTACAAGGTATCGAATTGGATGAAAAACGAAAACAAAATGAAAAAACCGATAATGAATGACACAACCCTCATGAACTGGTAGAAACGTCACAAAATTAATGAATACGACAAAACAAACAATAACTTCCCTACATGTATGATCAAATATGTCATCATGAATGCAAGTAACTCCCAATGCTGAAAAATAATCGTTTGTGGAAAGATTTTACTACATCAACCTTTGCAAGCAACTCCATGATAACACCCATTAGCATGCCCACCCAAGTGCAATCCCGTAGTCACCTTTAGCAGCTCCTACAACTGCCGTTCCCTTCTCCACTGCCGCAGCAGCCACCGACTTAGTTGTCTCTAAAGTGCTGGCGATCGTGTTTGAGACATTTTCTAATAAAAATAATAAGGAACTATGTCACATGGGAAAAAACAACAGACTATAATCGAATCAGATGAGTGCATATTATATTTAACAGCCGAATTTTCCATTAAATTATAAGCTTATACATTTTGAGGAACTTACGTCTATTTACCTTTTAAAGTATTCAATATCACTAACATTCACGATGTTCTCTGAGGCATTAGAATGCAACCAAATTTCAATAGAAAAAAAGATACTAAACATATCGCCATATAACAAAAAGAATAGTTTTATCAAATATATCTTACCTTTAGCTGCACTCACTGCCTCAGAACCTTTTTCAAATGTCGAAGCAGCGACTGACTTGGTAGAATCCACTGTGTTGCTCAAAGTATCTGCATGAACGAAATTGAAACACAATTTGTATAAGTAGGTATTGTTTAACAATATTTTATAATAAAATGCTATGAAAAGAAGAGCACCTCTTCACCTAATGCAAAACGCAATAAGCTATGCAAAAATGAAACCTTGTACACTCCACGAATCAGAACGTGAAAACATAAACGTATCATGCGCCACTTCGAAAAAAATATCTGCTTATGGTGTTGGAAATAATTGATAACAGTTTGGAATTAATGAATGATAACAAAACAACCCTTTAACATGAAATCATGTAAGCTGAATTTGGCTTTAGAGTTCGATTTTAAGGTATAATGAATAAAAACATGACCTAATCCAAAATGAATGCAAAGACTCTCAAGAACAGGTTGAAACATCACAAAATTACTGATCGTGATACATAAAAAAAATCCCATGCACAAATATCCAAACCGAACGAGACCAAATATTAAACTATTAAAGCAAGTAAATCCATATGCTGAAAAATAATTGACAGTACAATGACATCCCAAGCAACTCCATCATAACATCCAACAACATGCCCACATAAGTTCTATCCCTTAGTCACCTTTAGCAGCTCCTACGACAGCTGTTCCTTTCTCCACTGCCGCAGCAGCCACCGACTTGGTCGTCTCTAAAGTGCTAGCGAACGTACTTGAGACGTTTTCTAATAAAAATAAAAGAAACTGAGTGATACAAGTAGATTTCTAGGGAATAATATAAGAATTTAATTAAATTAGAATATAAGTTACAAATATTAACTACAAACTGTAGTATTTTCAAGAATCTTAGATTTTATTAATATTTTTAATACTACAAATCAAAGATGCTTACGCGGCACCCTTTCACTGCACACACGGTACTACGAGTAATGGTGTCCTGTATGCAGTAAATAGTGTTATTTCTTTCATTCTTTAAACTTAATTCATACCTGTTAGTGATAACTGTACGCGTATCTGCATCTATCTCAGAATTTAAAGTTTTATATGATGAAGGGTATTTTTGTGAACTATTCAGAGGTAATTACATAGTGGATAGTGACTACTGACCCTTGGCAGCGCCTACAGCTGAGGTTCCTCTCTCGACGGCGGCTGCCGCCACTGACTTGGTGGTGTCCAATGTGCTGGTGATTGTGTTCGAGACATTCTCTAATGAAAACAAAATGGAGAATCTAAATGAGAATGATAAATTAATATAATGATTGTATGATATAATGGGTATGGTACATAAATTATTTGATGCTTATAAGAAGTAAATTTCTAGGCAAAGTAGGTGTTCCCAATTTCCTTATCACATTAACAATAAAAAACTCAACATCTGGACTTCTTGCGCAGTTTAAAAGAATGAAACTTTAACTCAAAATCTAATTGTTTATCCTACGTACCTACTTTCTACTAAAGAAATTGGGTACTCCTATGAAGTAAAAGCAGAAAGTCACATCATACCCTTTAGATTTGGTAACTGAATAGCTTTTCACTTACTTTGCTGACATTTTATTTACTATAGTACTCGATTGTAAATGATAAGAGTATATGTAGTACTAAAAATGGATCTACTAATAACAATGAATGTTAAGCTTACCCTTGGCGGCACCCACGGCCGTCGTGCCCTTTTCCACAACGGAGGCGGCGACTGACTTGGTACTTTCCAAAGTGCTAGAGATTGTGCTTGATACGTTGTCTAATGAGAACAAAAATACGAGGACGCTGAGAATTATTTACTATGACACAATCATAATGAGTTAGTTACAGACTGGTCAATGCAATTAATGAGAGAATTTAGATCTTAGGGGTACTCTTTCAGTTTAGTTTTAAACTGTATTTTATTGTTATTTCGTAAAATGTTACAAATATCAAGAGTTACTCTGTCTGAAATTAGGTTAATTTCTTAGTTAAACATCAACATTAGGAAATGATAAACTTTTCGTTATTTACACACGCATATGAATTACTTTACTAAAAGTTACTAACCTTTGGCAGCACCGACGGCGGCCGTTCCTCTTTCTACTGCAGAAGCGGCTGCAGATTTGGTAGTGTCCACTGTGCTAGTAATTGTATCTAGGGTGGTTAAAACAGAATGACATGAGTGTTATGCAAAAAAATGTTTAAACTAATAATTAACATAACTTACATACTTTACTACAGATAACAAAATAAATGAAGAAAGGATTGACATGAAATCAACATGTTATGAAATACTTACAATCTACATAGACCATGTAAACTGTTTAATAAAAAACTATCAATACGTATTTAGAACAAAGATACATATAACGCGTCTTTTTTAAATATAACTAATTTTAGGAATTAAATCTATTGACCACTGAAAAAGCTATCAATGTTGTTAACTAACATACTTATAATAACCCACATGAGTTTAACATAGGCAGCCGGTTTCCCTCAGCCCGGTCTACTACCCTTAACCTCTGGTTCCAAGTACTAATCTATCTATTCACCTTTAGCAGCCCCCACCGCCGCGGTTCCCTTCTCGACGGCTGCAGCAGCCACTGACTTGGTAGTGTCCACTGTGCTGCTAATGGTGCTGGTCACTGTGTCTAAGGAAGGGTAAGGTTCTAGTGAACGGTACAATGATAACGCAAAAGGAACAGTAGATTAATATGGCTATAATGTGGATATGTGGTAATCAATGCAATACTTAATAGGTACCTACGGGTAAAATAGGAAATTAGTTACAATTTATAGATATGAGACAAGACTAAAAAGATGCCGCGTCGCAATATCATGGAGTTTTAATGACAGCAGTAATCATAGGTTAACTAAGTATTACTATTATGAAATGCACGGTAAATAGAAATTAATTAACAAATTAACAATACAGATAACGATGACGTATCTAAGGGAATACGACAACAATTGCATTTATATATAGTGGTTAGAACAATTGACAGATTCTTACCTTTGGCCGCACCGATAGCCGCAGAGCCTTTCTCTACAGCGGAGGCTGCGACGGACTTGGTTGTGTCTACTGTACTACTGATGGTATCTATGGTAATGATAGATGAAAAGATCATGAATTAACAAAGTAAATTACCTAAATTATCAACATTGAAGCAAAACAAGAATTTTAAAATTCGTAGCAACACAATATTGTGTATGAACCATTTTATTATCTACATTGATGATTTCGAGATGCAAATGAACTAAACACACGTGATAAATAATGTTCACAATGTATTCATTGATGGCACAAGACCTACAATGTGAAAAACATAAATTAAACTAATCAAAGATGGCGGACAGAAAATAAAACACGTATTAAAAGAACAAAAGTAAAGTACCTTTGGCGGCATCCACCAGAGAAGCCCCCTTGTCAGCTACGGAGGAAGCCACTGATTTGGTCGTGTCTATGGTGCTTGAAATAGTGTGAGACACGGTATCTACAAACAACCAAAGGCTATTTAAAAGAACATCAAATATTGCGAATATTCACACCAAAAATACTGAATTCTGCACTTAAATCAAAGGACTGTAGTAGTCCCAATCCAAACCTAATCTTAGCTGTATGTTTAGCTATAATTTTGGTGTACATATCAGTATTTTTGATGTGAATTTACTTATTTTCTATAACAAAAAAAAACTTATGTGCGTGCTCAACTTAACTATTTATATGTCTATGTGTCAAGAAAGCTCAGTAAAGTTTCAATAAGTGGAAAAGGAACTACGCAGTCAACGCAAATTATTTAAAGAAATTACTTTATGCGTGACGCACATAGTGTTGATAGATGAAACTACAGTATGATTTACGATCAATAAGATATCATATTTTTTTTATAATTACAATATAAAATAACATTATAACCATAAAAAACTTATACTCAAAGTAAATAATGAGCAAATAACGATAGTGATTCATCATAACATAAAGCTGATGTAATAGAATAATTAATGAACATACTCAATAATAGTAATAAAGCCAAACAGGATATCAAAATAAGCAACCTTCTTTTAAATCTAAACAAAGGTACCTTAAGAACATCTTAGTCCAAAGTTATGGTCAAGCTAAACAAATAAAAGAAAACTTTTATTGTACAAATAACACATAACCTTTCAAACAAAACTTCCCACAACTTTCCCTCTCACTTCGTTTATTACTATTATCCTCTTTACATACAAATGAGCTTCGAAACGTCTATGCGTTTGTACTAATTTTGCTATGCAGGCTTTTTGTGCTTATGTATATTTTGGGTTCCTGTGTTAGATTATTTTGAAAACTTTCGATATTTTATTTCGTCAAAATTTGTTTTGTTTCCTGTCTGTAAGTATAACTTTTATATACCCATATATAAGTTTGATGCTTTTTAAGATTATTGGTGTAAAGTTCGTTTTATTTGTTCTTCTAACTACCTTTGAGCTTTACCGAGGGTGTGAATATTGATCATCATGAAGCGAAAGTGATCTAGATTAAGACAATTGGAATCACTCTCTTCATACCTGTTTGTAAGGAAACTTGCATGATGTGTATGTATGAACGTACCTTTGGCAGCCCCGGCGGCGGAGGCTCCGGCCTCGGCAGCCGAGTGGGCAGCAGCCTTCGTGGAGTCTAAGGTGTGGGAAATGGTGCTCGCAACTGTTTCTACAAAAGATAATGAAAATGCTTTAGAAAGTGTCCGGTTTCTCCCACCTATAATTGCTTTTTACGACATGGCATATTGAAGAATAGGATATTACCGTTGACTGTACATTTAGTTGATATCAACTTAGTATGTTGTTAACACATATATTTTTTATTTTGAAGTTAAGGCCGACAAAATTTTTCTTATTTCATGCATTTGTATAAACAAAGTAATTGGCATTGTCTACAGTGATTGACACTTGAATCAATGGTTGTAATGGTTCAGATAACCTCTTACGGAAATGAAACAATAATTATTCCAGATAGGTATTTGTCAAATATCTCCGTATAGTAATTATTTTAGAATTTTTACAAATTTTCCTAAATTATGTACTACTACATTATTTTTTTAGGTTTGTTACAAAAAACATGCAGTAAAATACATTATCTACACAGGCAGATTAAAAAAAAAAGTTTAATATATATCTATATCATCATATCTTAATAACAACACCGTCGTTTTGGCCTTTTTAAAATCGGCCTGTG
The DNA here is from genome assembly GCA_030578115.1 of Leucoptera coffeella. Lineage (NCBI taxonomy): Eukaryota > Metazoa > Arthropoda > Insecta > Lepidoptera > Lyonetiidae > Leucoptera > Leucoptera coffeella. The sequence continues at coordinate 59,842 of JAMBLF010001022.1, forward strand.
TAGGTAAGCCAAAGAAGCTTCGTTAGTTACCTTTGGCCAAATCGTAGTAGGACCACGTGGTGTCCACGGTGTTCTGGGCTAGCTGCCGGGTGGCGTCCACGGCCGACTGAGCGGTATCTAGCACAAGGCACAACATGCATCAAAACAAACACAATGTGTTATTCACTACAACTCACAACAAGGGTTAAGAGTGCTTATAGAGGAACTGTGCTTCGGTAAGAACAAGATGAATGAATGTGTATGTCGCAGGAGATTTGATATTTAGGGTTTTTGCTAAAAGCCTAGACATTTTGCGAAAACAAGGATAAATAATTGGACAAGGTGTTCATTCCTTAACTTTATGTTACCTATCAACAGAAGCAAATCGCTTTTGTGATCACAATTGTCTAATTTATCTGTGTATTCGCAATTTGCCTAGGTGTTTTGCAAAACCCCGAAAATAAAATCATCCTGCCACATATATAAAATATGGTCTTGACTTAACGTACATATGGTTACGTTGAAAAAATATGTTATATTTATAAGTGGATGAAATTAAATCTCATAAGACGAGATTAATGAATTATGATGGTGATAATTAAACACAAGAACTAGAAATTGTTGAGAAAATTAAAGATCAATCAGTTAATTATACTTCGATGGTTATTATATTTATAGATATATAGTATTAGTCACTACATCGATATTGAATGTAAGAGAACCTTTTTCATCATTTGCCTTCGATGTAGCCTCTTCAAGGCCCGATGCTTTTGAAAAGGCTAATGAATCTAAAATTATACATGCAGTTATAGATAGAGGACAGAAAAAAACAATTAAAATAAGGAAAACAATTAAACCAGTTAAAAGAAAAATAATATATTGTTTAAAAGACAAAGTAGAAATATAGAATAGAACATATCAAAAAGAAGGTTTTAAGAAGTAGGTAGATAGGTAAGTTATTAAAATTTACCCCTCTCACCGTGTTAGCAATTAAAAAAATTAAAGGAAGAGATTATATTTAAAATTAATACGATAAAATTCTTATTCAAACTAGATAGAATGAAAGTGATAGGAGACAGGACCATTCCACTAATTCTATTTAGACAATCAAAACCGAATAAGAATATACATATAAAATATTAGCATAATTTACTAATAATACTTCTACTGAGGAAAAATATGCAAACTAATAAAGTTCTACCATTCATTGTAAACATACCTTTAGCAGCGGTGGCGTATGACTTTCCAGTATCAAAGGCCGATTGGGCTGTGTTTGTGACTGTGTCTAAAATAATAAAAAATAACCTCAAGTGACGTAACAAGAACATCGTATACGCAAAAAAACACCAAAATAAACTAATCTTCTATAACTTGGACGCTATGATTAAGTGTTTTTTTTCTACGGAACTTGTACGGAAAAAGGAGTATATTATTATACTACAGAAATGAACAATAGGTATATTAATATTTTTATTTACTTACCTCTGGCACTGGTGGCATAAGACTTCCCAGTGTCCAGCGCAGACTGCGCTGTGCCCGTTACGGTATCTACAAATAAAAATCAAACATTTTTCACTAATAATGGAATCAACGATACTTTTTATACAAAATTAAATAATGAACCAATTTCATCTAATGTTGTACATATGTCCTCAGATAAAAACTAAGGACTGTGTGTGCGAAAAAAGATGGTTTATCCATTATAAACTCATAACCACTCTCAACTATCTACTTTACGAGTATTTATTATCTTAATTAACTTTTTAAAAGACTTTTTGTCTAACCGACTCAGTATAAAAGACCAATTACCTTTGGCCGAAGTGGCATAGGACTTGCCGGTTTCCAAAGCCGACTGCGCGGATTGTTGGGCCTTCTCAGCCGTGCTCGACAACGTGTCTTTGACTGTGTCTACGAAATAAAATAAATAAAAAATGAAGCAAAAAGTGTACAATATTATTGTAGTGTCTGTTGGATTCTTCTTGTGTGTGTACTCTAAAATCCTCTCAAAAATACACTCGTATTAGATAAAGTACTATTAACTAAGATTTTTTGATTTAATATAGTAAAAGAATATTAACATTATTGCATAAGCTTTGATTTATTACAGAAGTGTTAAAACAACATAAACTTTGGATGTGAATATAAAATGATAAGTTCAAAATTACCTATGTTAAAATATGCAACTTAACAAATAAAATAAGGATTTCTGGAAACTAAATGCAAACTCACCCTTGGCAGAGGAAACGTAAGAAATGCCGGTATCCATGGCTGATTGAGCTGATTTCTGTGCTGCGGTGGCTGTGCTCACTACCGAGTCTACGAAAAATGATAAATAAATGAAAAAAAAGGCCACACCAAAAAACTAATATTGCAAATAAACTTAAATTTAAAATACTAATAAAAATAATATTTCCAACAGCATGTACATTATACAGTCATTGATCATACAAATAATGTCTGAGAAAAATAAAATATAGCAATGTTAACGATGATCTTCTACTGGATTATAATTTTTAACTACCTTAATAGGAATATCGTTGGCCTTTGGTTTTACACGTACCTTTAGCAGATGCGGCTGTTTGTTTGGTTGCCTCTGCTGCGTTCGTCGCAGTATTTTGTACTGATTCTAAAAAGAACAAGCTCATTGATATTTATATAATATACGTATCGTAATAGGGCTCTTAGTAATCAGTGTTTATTACTAATAAAATTGATGGTAAAATAGCTACATTGAACAGATTTTCGTCTGGTTTTTTTTTGTGCATCAGAAATAATACTTGGTTCCAAATAACTACAAGTTATATCTTTAATGGTATTTGACTTGAATAGATTTTCGGTGTTCTGCATATCATATGAGGCAATATCAGAACTACTGCTACTACGGGGTTTTCATCTAGGAACTTTTCTTTCTATAGGACGAAAAAGTAGATATAAATCTACTGGCGATATTTCTGAATATCTTTTTATTTTACCAGTTGATGTGACTAATGGTTCTTTGTGAGTTCACAATCACAATATTTAGGGGTTGTTGACATTATTCCATCTACGAATTTTCTGATTTGGGTATTGTTATAAATTATTCTAATATTTACCTTTTGCTGCTGTTGCGTAGTCGGAGACAGAATCTAAAATATACAAAAAGTGAATTAGGTTCATGAAAAATGGTTAAAATTTCAGTCATTAAAAATTGTGAAACCACGAAATCGTTGAAAAATCGACTAGAACTATATCAAAAATAGCATGTGTAGACTATATTTATAATATTCCTAAACATATTGGCGCACCAAAGCCACTGCTTCAAACTAATAGCAAATAAGTTGGTAACAAATTAATACCACACTTTACAAAAGAAAAGATTTTTTTACGAAAGAAAAGGAATAATTTCACGGCTTCACAATTTCGAATACAGCTTTAGGTAGAATTCTGAAAAACCGAAACAAAGTTTTTAAATTACCTTTATCATCCTTTGACTTGCGTTTAGTCATGCTGTTATAAAATCATTAAATGTCAATAGTTTATATAATGAGCATGCATAAGTGCGAACAATTAACAGTGAAAAAGATTGAAGCATAGAATAAGTGCGAGAAATATTAAGTGCTGTATAGCATACGTGAATAAAAATACATTTAAAAAACTAGCTTAATATAAACTACATTCTAGCATAATTAATACATCTAATACTACTTCAAAAAAGGAATAAAGAAGATGATATAGTAAGTTACACGAATGTGACAATTATTGTTGAATTACAATGACGAAAGTACATTAGTAGATACAGTATAACACAAACAATTAATTTTACAATTTAAATATATTTTATTTCTAAGAAATTATAGACTTAACTAGGCATTTTTTACAGCAATCTATACAATATTAAGTCAATTTAATCATATAGGTTATAATTATCACACTTTTATCTACCTACCTAATGTATATAAACAATTACTTAAGTTAGAATCACTAAACACGAAAATGGTTATGATAAAACACAGGTACTTCAGCACAAAACTTACAAACAAATTTTCAGATTCCTTGATAAACAAAACACCAATACAACTCATATACTTTTAATAATACCCCAAACGCATTTCAAATATCAAGGAATGTGGTATATTTTTCATTTTAGTCGCTAAACAGTCACAATGAACTCTCTTAGTAATTCACAGGTTTAACAAAAGAATCTTTCTTACCTTTAGTAGTCCCAATTACTTTTTTCCCATCAGCCACGGCTTTATTGGCAGAATCTTTGACTTCTCCTGCAGCCAAGCTCACTTTTGCCAATTCCTTGTCCAGAGCATCTATTGCTGAATTCTTTGCGTTGTTGGCTGAAAAAAATTAAATAAATATTTCTCATGGCGGAAAAAATAACATTTCAAACGAATGTAAACTTTTGTCGTCCATTTCATTTTGTAGTTTTATTATATACTAATAGTGTTTTATATCACCTTCACAATATCCAGTTTAATCAACAGATAAATTAGCTGTATCAAAAAGTCCACGTATTTTAATAATTGTATCAAAATTTAAATCGATCCTAAAGTATAACAATTTACTTACACTTCCCACTACACAATACTGTCGAATAATGCAACTAAGACTCTTTATGAGCTTATATTCCGATTAGCGGTGACTAAACTCAAAGATAACGCATCGTACCATATTATCGCTACCGTTTCATAAATTTCAGTCATAAACTTAATGGATAACGCGACCTTCATACTATCCTAACATTAGGTTTGCATTAAATGACGTGGACTTACTAGTAATTTTATATTTAGCTCAAAGGTTAAATTTGGTGATAAAGTGTGACGAGACGGGTATCTTATCTTAATTGGAGCACGTATAAATGGAAGATCCTGTCCCGAGCTAGCGTAAGACGTAAATGATAAAATAGCTATCTTTCTTCACAATGGATGTCGTCATAGAAGGCAATTTAATGACTAGGGATAAATGGAATCTATTGAGCGATGAATACTACTTTTCATGAGTATTTCATAGGAATAAAATGTTATCTCTGATACTAATGCTATAGGTGAAGGTAAAATTACATTTTCAAAGTACAATCTATCCTAAAGATATAACGAGAGTATATATTGTGTTTGACATAAATAATATGTGAGCAATATGATAAAAAGAATGATGATTTAAGATGTTGCAACATTTCTTAATATTGCTTGCTAGTGACTCACATTTGTAACTCATTAAACATGACATTAAAAAGCAATATGGTATCACTTTGTAGATTGTTGGTTGTGTTGTTCACTAAAATACGTACGTATACGTATATTTTCACGTATATCTAACGAAAAAATAATGGAGACACCTCAGCATCATCTCCGTTATCACCTCTAACTCAAATACAGACTCTGATGGCATTGAAGACATTCCAGGAAGAAAAGATATTTATCATTCTATTTAATACCTCAGCTTTAACATTACCAAATTTTTAATACATATACGAAATAATTTTCGTCTGTTTTCAAAGACAAAAGCGTTCACGACCATAAACGCTTGCGGGGTAGACATAGTTAGTCTGTTTACTTAGCTTAGTTTTTCATTTCCTTACCTGAGCTAGCAGCATCACTAGCACTCTTCTGGGCACCCCCCACAGCCTCTCCGGTCTTCTTGATCTGTTCTCCCACCACCTGGCCCACTTCTTCTGCCGTGTCCTGGGCGATCTGCTCCACATCCTTCTTCTTCCTCTCGAACAGAGAAGCCGTCTTCTCGCCGAGGCTTCGGAACGCTCCTGCGAAAAAGAAGTTTGTTAACGGATATTGGTATGTCGAGGTGTTGACTAAGTATGGGAAAGGTTTGTTTAATAGTTTTTCGTGATACGGTTGCCTTGTCCACACACATCAACCCCATTCCTAAATATCCTTCCTACTAATATTTTCCTACATCATGTGTTTAATGCTTATATTTAGTTAAGTTTTTATTTGATGTTTTATATATGACTGTGTTGTAAGAACTTGATTAATTAGAACCGTCAATTGAAAGTTGTACAAGACAATAATTCCAGTCACATATTCAAGATTTCTTAGGTATCCTGTAATAAGATTTTCCATTGTACAAAACGGAATTCAAGTAGCTTAAGTCACCTAATAAGACTCCCGTAACTTTAGCCTATTGCAGAAAGCATCACAATCGTGATACATACACACTCGTATGAATGTAGTCATATTATGACGTTATAACACTAAATAAACAAACATGGCGTCGCCGAAATGGTAATCACTTAAGGAGCTTTCCACACTTTACGACGCGTTTTACGAGATTCCATTGTTATGTACAGGATGGTGGATATTCAGTTTGTGTATTATTCGAGAAACTCAGATATTTCACCATTTTGTGTACTAGTATTATTTGTATTACTAATATTTATACACTATATATTTGATTGATCGTTTTCATACTGAGAGTTTAATAGAAACAAATTAGAGATTAGAGTAGGTATGCTACTGATTAGAATTTAGTTGCGACTCAATGACAAAGACTACGATATATTTCAGTTATATCGGTTGGAAAGCTTCAATCATATTGTGACTGTGAATATTACATTTATTAAGTCTTAGTTCTTTGCAAAATTTCCATGACTGAATTTGTAGAGGCATTGATGGAATTAAGTAAATCATTGCAAAGCTGAGTCATAGAACAAGTAAGGGTTGTTAACCATTATAAAGTTATTATTCAATATATTATTCAATTCATCCTGTATTATGTTAGTGCTATATAACATTAATTACAATTTGGAACATTAATTTGATATTCAACAACAATCACTATTTGTCATTTTATTGATATGCCCCTATAACTTTTGTATAAGACATAATATGAAAGTTATAATGCAAATGTTATTGAATGGAATTTATTGGGCGATAAACATACACATAAGAATTTACCAAAATTCATTTAAAACATGATTTCGCATTATGAACTGTATCGATATACATACATAAATCACGTCATTTACCTTTTGTTGTTTTGGTTGACATAATATATAAAATCTTTAAGGGCACTTTTAGCTTTTTTTATTTTCTGCTAGCCGTGACCCGAATGTATGTTAAAGAAGGATTTGCACATATTGACATGCAAGCCTGCCTAACAACAAGGACTAAGCAAGTATACCTACACCCTTGACCTCGCTATAGCTTTTCACTCGCACTAACTTATGCATTGCTGTGGACAAAATCAATAAAGCTTACGAGGCGACAGCGGGGTACCACGTGATAACATTTTCTTTGTTTACGTTAAGCACATATGTCCCGTGTTAGTCTGGGACGTAAAAAGAATACTAACTAGCTGCCGTTCTTCGCGGCATGTCCTAGGAGGCGACGAAGCTACTAGGGTAAATGGGATAAATTAGGCGATAGGCTAATAACTTGTCACTAATGTTCCATATGACATCATAACGCCAATATAATTATGTTACGAAGTGACCTAGGAGATAAATTTCCGAGGCTCTGTGCACCCCGAAAGGGATTGAAGTACGCGAATGTATGTGTATGTAAAAATATAGCTAGTACCATTTTCTACGACGGAGTTAGATGCTATTAGCTGCCTTAGTGCCCGGAATATCGTAGGAGGTGACTAAGGGAGTGGGAGTTAATAGAATTTATTGGGTAATTGTCACAAATATTTCATATTAATGCCATGACAACTCTTATACTTAAGCGATAAGAGATATGCTATATTTACATATTATTATAATACAGCATCCCGATAGGGATGAAAGGAATTAAGTCTAGGAACTTAACAAATTATATATAACTACATAACTTAAGTTTTTTTGGCATAGTTACATAAAATTTTCTTTTGTTTACACAAATTATAACACACTTCAAATTATAAAACAAAAGTTAACTGATCCTTTGGAATAAATATATTCCATCTTTGTCCCGAATCAATAAAGTTACATCCATGTTTATACACTTAGATGTTTTATATATTCATCTTCTACGCATATACCTAATAAACCTCCCCCAATAAAAGCCACAGAATGTGACGCAATTCTCTCTCTTTGTTACAAAATTGTTTCTGCGTCTTATTTTTCTTTCTACGTTGCTACGTAGTAAGGTACAAAGGTATATTTTGCTTTTATGTAATGAGTAATATGAATGTTTTTCTAATAAATATCATACTCAAATGATGATGAATATAATTCAACTAACTATGCAGATTCAGATTAAAGACCCTAATAATCTAATAAATAATATTAACTCATTTAATAAGACACTTATTAGCGATTTATTAGTTTAAATGAAGATAATTATTTTAATATGTCTTTGGGAATCACTGATCCTAGTAGGAGCTTATAATATTTTCAAATAACTTACTACTTTACATATTGTAAAATATATTATGTACGAGATATTGAAAGACATAATATATTAGACATATCTTTATAATAATAAATATGTAAATCCTTATAATATACATATATTAGAAGTACCTTAATAAATCAAAAAATACTTATATCAAAATATTTAATACAACTCACCCATATTTTTGTCTTTAGTAAGCATGGAAACAAACGAAAGATATTTAATAATTATAACTATTAATATACCATAAATATCTATAAATAAAATGCAGTTGATAATCTAAATAAATATGCTAACTACATTAAACTATCTACAATTCGATACTACTTAATGAAGATTGTGCTTCAATAAGACAAGTTGTGTAATGCATAAATGATTAAGAGATTACTAATTAATTAAGAATGTGTCACTAAAACATACATGATTAAATGTAACTGACATTAAATGTATAAGTGATAAAATTTGTGATTCAAATGGACAATAACAAATTAATATTTTTAAGGGTTTTACTATATTTACTCATAAAGAAAACGGAACTTATCACGTAATTTATTTTATAAATTTAGTATTACTACCTTTATGCACATTGCAACATGATCGAACCAAATCAAAGGTAATACTTTGTTATAAAAACTGAAAACTAAATCCTGTTTTGTCGTAACTATAGCAACGAATAAATATATAAAATCCCTTCTTATTCCCTTACCATAATAAAGATACTTCTACACTCTTTTAAGTCCCCAATGAGCAAGGGATACGATGTTTCTATTAATACAGTGCTTCTGTAGTAGCTATTCGGTTACAAAAGCGTGGGGCCGATGAGTGATCTGCGTTGGATACATTTCACTTGACCCAAATAGACAAGGAAACGAACGCTACTCATGTATTGGCTTGCATTTGTTAAAGAAAGGGGTACTCATAGTCTTTGCATATACATATATTCGCGCCTCTACGTCCCTAACAGGATAGGCAGAGACTTTCGATCGCTACATGGAACGGGGGACATATCTCTCTTGCTTTCACTCAACCATTAACCTTCTCAAGACTCAAACAAGCTCTTCTGTTCTTCAATGTATGAGATGATAATGGTAGAAATGCTATATGGAGTAGTTATTTCAAGCAATTGTTTATAATGTGGACGTTATGTCATTCTGAATATAGAGTACCCGCCACATAAGGTGGCAGTAGCCAAACTTGGAACTAAATTTGACGTTTCCGCCATTGCGTGTTATTTTGTATGAAAGGTAAATTTAGTATTACCAGCGTTGTGTTTTTTGCCCACTCTTTGTAATTTTTATGTTTGTTAAGGGTGATTATAATAAATTGATTTCTGGAGTTTCTTGTTAGTTCTTCTCCAAGGGTCTCCGCTGAACTTCTTCTTCTCAATCGTTACGCTCTTATCAGAGCGGTCGTGGTCTTCATGACGTGGCATCTTGAGCAGCCGAAATGGTTGGTGAACTAACCTCGGTATAAATATGTAAAGACAATGCTCAGTGCCATGTTTGAAATAGTTTTTTTACATACATACATACACATCACGCCTGATTCCCTGTAGAGGGGTAGGCAGAGATCACGGATCCCCATTTGTCCCGATCCTGACAGACCACTTTCGCTTCATTGACATTCATACATTCTCTAATACACTCTCGGCGGTTATAGGTACTCCTAACGTCACCTTTTTTCAATATAGCGTCTATCTGACTGTTACATATATGTCTTATTAGGCCGGCCCCTACGTAACCGCCCTTCCACTTCACTCATATATATTCCTTTTGTCAATATATAGTTTTTTTAATTTGTACTTAGATCATAAAATAACTTTCAAAGAGAGCTTATGATAGGGCCTATTTTGAATAAAAATATTTTGACTTTGGTATATTAATTTGTTTTATTTGAGTTTATAGCTCTGCAACCAAAGATCGTTACAAATGAAACCTCAATATAATGTATCGAGCCGTATGGCACAGTGAGTGCTAGTTTTGGCGTGTTTACTGGCAACACTGGATTACGCGACTGTGGCGACGCCTCCAACTGCCACCTTATGTGGCGGGTACTCTATAACTTCCATAATGATGACTAAATAAATACGTGAATGTATAAAAAAAGAGATGTGGATACTACCTGTTACGTTAGACATTAATTATATAAAAACCGTGCTTTTTTATAGTTGGTTGGTATGGTATGGTTTTATATGACCATATATGTCTTTTATCTACGTCGCAATATCAAAGTACTACGCCACGCAGACGTCAAACTCAAGGATGTATATTTAGTACTAAAGTCTTAATAATTTGAAAAACATTGGGAACTAAGCTAAAATACATCAACAAGTAGTTAAGTGAGAACTGGACCTTATACCTGTACTCATACCTTTCAATTGTCGTTTGGCGAATGTCTTAATAACTACACGACCTAACTAAATTCTAAAAGGAGGAGATTCAAAACAGTATGAGTAAAGATTTTGTCTATACATAATGTCGAAATGATAGATAAATTACGCGCAAATTCACTGTCCTTGAGGATGTAAAAAGGATTTCAAAACCACGTATAATAAAGATCATTAGGTGTATGACGTACCTATAACCAACAAATGTGTATGAATGTCAATGAAATGAAATTGGTTTGTCAGGGTCAAGACAAATAGGGAACTATGATATTAGTCTACCCTTCTGAGGTAAACGGATGTGATGCGTATGTATGTATATGTGGTTAAGGTAGCTCGACAAACTATTCCAAAATAACATAGAATAACAGTCATGAGGCATGCGTTTATACACAATAAAACCACAATAATAATTTAATCACATTAACACAGCACAAGCATAAAGTACATGACTACGTAATCGTGGCTTAATGAAGGCTGTATTACATGGTGAAAGCGATGGCTGGTTGGATAAGTCGCCGCTAGGTCTCGGCTGCGGGTCTAGGACATGCATCGATCCGTGACGTCAGCACCTCACTAACGACTGGATTAATGCGTCGTTATATTATAGGAAATAAATTAGGTCCAGAATGAAATTTTGGCTGCTATAGGACATAAATTCAGTCAGAGATCATTCAAAATATTTAATGATTTAAATAGTTTGAATGCAGAATAGCTTAGCAAAAATGGAATGAATGTAAAATGGGCTAGCAACCTGTCTACAATATTTATTATTTATAACATGATGTCACCTATAGTAAAAGTTATCTCGGACATAAAATAATACCGAAAAAGTTTTGGCCAAACCGAAAAGTAGAGTATGTAGTTATCTACGAAAGATTAAGGATTAGCACTCATACAACCTCACCGGAGTAAGTTATATTAGAAAAAAAAAACGAAATATAGAGTAAGTAATATGCATCTACGAAAGTTCAAGGATTGGTGCATCCCCACTGTTGAAAAAGTTTTCTTATAAAAGTATGGGGAAGTATGGTTTGTATAACATAGATTATACACGTACATATACCAATAGTTAGAGATACACAATAGTCAATGCATTTAAACTATGACACATAACATCACTGAAAAAATACTTAATGAGGTCATACGCATAAATAAATTAAGTGTATAAATTGCAAGCACTCATTGCATATGTTCAAGATATATTACATACATACATTGTATAAGGTTGAATGATAAGTTTTTTTAATCATTTAAGGTCACTTGGTGCAATTAGGATAAAAAATGTACAATTGTATTCAAATGAGACATCAGACATGCGTGTGAATATGCCATGAGGACAACATGGAATTAATACTTGATTGTGCAATATTTTTAAGAAATTTACGATTGTTTGGCCTTAAATAGTTAACGAGCTTATTTGCTTTTTCGTATATCGTCATTAAAGTTCCTATTAATAGTTTTTTTAGTTCTTATTAGTCGTTCAATAACGAATTAGTAACGTATACGAATCCTGTGACTTCCATAAATAGTTCTTGTAAAGAAAATCATCACAAACATTGCATAATAAGCCTTCAGTTTCCGTGATAACATTTACCTTGTGACAAAGTTCATGTACAGATAGGTACATATACTTCCTTTGATCCCTTGCGGAATAGAGAAAAAAATCGGACACATAAGTCCATATGTCCTTGATTACCTGTATTTATTATTAGTATCGGAATCCTTATGGGTAATGAATAATAGAACCTTGATGATAGGTTGCTAACCCATACCCATAGGAATTTCTATTGACTTCTATTCCCTTAGTCACCTTCTTTAAAATGCCGAAACGAATGACATGTATTTAGGATTTACGTTCCACGCTGGCATGTGACTAAAAGCTATTTAAATTTAAAAACCTATTTCTTCCACGCATTGCAGTCAACGAACTATAATTAAATCACATTCGACTAGTAGTATGTCTATCCTCATTTCCGAAGTGAGTGCAGAGGAATCGATGGATGTGCCAGGTCACTGCTGTCTTGGCACCAGATCCACTGGGATGACACACTTCCTGCATCTTGGTAAGGGTTAAAGCCCTCGAGTAACATCTTACATGGGAGACAAAGACTCTAGTGTTGGAGTTGTATCGAAGATATTATCGATATCATACTTCACCTCTACGTTCCCAACGGCACAGGCAAAGACTATCGATTGACATCTGGAACGGGTGACAAATCTCTCTTGCTTCACTCACACCCATTAACCTTCTCATACATGCTCTTCTATTCTTCACTATGTACATCCACCTTAAGAATATCTTCGTATATATATTATAGTATAACGAAAATGTTTTTATCACATTTATCTACAGGGGGACAAATTGCAAAGTCTTGGCATATCGTTATTTGTGCATAATCAGCAAAGAATAGAAAAGTATTCTTGATAAGTTCAGTAACTATTTGGTTGAGGTGGAATATTTGTCAGTACTGTTCAAGGTGGCGGTAAACTGTTGGGAGGAACATATATTGCATATTAGGAATCTATCATCTTAATGTGTAATGTACAAAAAAAAGTTGTTTTCAAGTCCCTGACCAACGGAAAACCTATAGGGTTTAAGTAACCTTTACACCATAGTTATATAAATGTAAATATATTTCGCAATGTAACTATTTACGAAACACTTCAAACTCTAATAATATTATTCAGCTAAGGAAACATAATCGTGATGCCTTTATTTAAAAACATCACACCTTGCACCCTCAAGGCCTCTTACACGAGAAGATCGGCAGCTACTTACATTGTAAGCAATGCTAGTACAACAAATAGTATATTAATAACTTCTGCAAGAGTGTTTACCATGGATTGGTAAAAGTGTTGGCAGAGATCCAAATACTAAATTATGTTATATGTTTTGACGTTACCCAATTTTTGACAGATATGAGGCATGCCCGATCGTCTCGTTCGTTGCATAGATACATTTCACGACCATTAAACCTTGGAGGAGTATTTAGAGGATCGAGTGTCCATTAGTTAATGTTGAACAAATGAGACTGGGTCGTTGATTTATAATAAAAGGTTTTGGATTAGAATTCTATGCTATATGATTTATCTGTTTGATTTATAGACATAATGTTACTTTATATATAATAAGTAATCATTTAAAAATATTTATTAAAATTGCTTTAATAACTAACTTGCCACGATTGGCGGAAGAATAATTCCTCCATATAAAAATATATTTCAAGATAGCAGCCCAAAATTGGGAGTCTTATACTTACGAAAACTGCAGTATTATGAATAAAACAGCGCCTAATATGTTTTTAGTCAGATGATTTAGTATTAAGAGAATCCATTTTTGTATAATATGATTTTAGATCTTAATCCGTAACTAAATAATTGAAAATAATGAAAAAAACCTGTTGCGGCATTTTTCGGAATTTTTCAACTTTATGCGTATATATTTACGTAGTTAGAGATGTTTAACTCTTGAAGCTACTTCAGTCATTAATTTCAGTCTTTCATTAAGCTACCGTGAAAGTATGAAAGGTGTCAGCTAGTTTTAAATACGTTAAAACTGAAAAATTAAAACAGTCGTTTCGCTCACTTCTGCGAACAATACTCTTAAGAAACCAATGTTGACTTTATCCTAAGGCCTTGACTATGTACCAATATACATAAACATGTAAAATCAATTTAGAGCGGATGTAGACCAGTGGGTAAGACCTGGGACTTCTTATGAGAAAGGGCCTAGGTTCGAATACCGGCTCTGGCATGTACCAATGAATTTAAATATGTGTTTTTCATTTACGTACGACTGTAAAATATACAGTCACTAACGGTGAGGGAAAACTAGTGACGAAACCCGCCTATCGTATCTATAACATGCCTTCGAAATTTCGGATATAGGCACTCAAGCCAACTACCCTGCCATAATAAAAAAAGGATTGTGTATACACAAGTCGTAAAGCATAATGTAATATAGTATGTACATGTAATACCAGTACTGAGACGTATAACTCGATGAGATCACCCCAGTCTAGACCATTAAGGATTCCTAGTACATCCCAGCACTATCTTAATTGTGCAGGCGCTCAATTGAGAGCCACTCGCATACATATCGTTGATTCATATTAAATTGGCTGTGATTTGTTCCAACGACATTTTTGATACGTCTATTTAGTAGCTATGTCTATTACCATTATAGACAACCATTGAGAATCATTTATATTTAACAATAAATGTAATTTACATGTGGATAACATTCGAAGAATTGAGCTAATTTACATGTATACTACATTCATGTTCTTTGGGGTTGGATAAAACCTCGGAGACTCGATAATATATCCTAGGTCTCAATTTGCAAAAAATATTGGGGTAAGGACATTGGTTATACGTTAAAAGCCTATCGTCCAATAGATTCATTTATCCATAGTTCCTTAGTCGCGTCATACGACATGACAAGAAGAACGGTAGCTAGTTAGAATTATTTTTTACGTCCCAGTCTAGTCTGGTAAGTATAGCGCGTGAATTGGACTAAATTAAACATATTTATGTCCGTTGTTTGGCTATTTCTTTTGCCTATACGAAAAACATTCCAACCGGAAGCCAGTTAACATTATATTTACGTCTCTGATTAGTAGTCGATAATGTCGAGGCGTAAATACATACATTTCAAGAACATACTCTCTTTTGTGGAGTAGTCAGACACTAACGAGTCTATCTGTGCAATTACCAAGACCTGCGGCCATATTACCAAATTAAGATGATTCATATTATGAAATGAATATGTTCATCTAACGTTCTGTTTCATACGACCATATTAGCTTGCTGATCAGTGAATTATCAGTGATCAACGTGACATATAATGGTTACTATCGGCGTAAAAAGGATGACCCTATTCCCAAGAATGAGCAGGTCTATTCACGATGTATTATTCCTTACCATGACGTGTTATAAACTGCATAATCCTTAAATAGCCCTAATCTTTTAATAGAAGTAATCCATAACTAAATCTCAAACAATGTCAGTTATAATTAGTGCGGGTCTGTGTTGATTGACGAGGCGTTCCATCTCGCTCCAACGGCATATGACAGAGAGGGACAGGCGGATCAGAGATCTGACTCTGTGACCTTGCGCGATGATATCATTCACAGAGTATTCGATGTGTTATGAAACTGTTTGGATCCCAACTTTAAGATAAAACATGCACACTATATAAAAACATAGTTGGAACAATACATAGTTGTGTTTCGGTCACCGAAGTTAAGTAGGTATTAATAAGCGTCTGGTCAAATGGCTATGACTTTTTAACAACTATCAATGAGGAATTTGATAAATAGCTATAATAGTTAATAGGTTGATATCTGCAACAGGCGACTGATTTGTCATATATCACGATGGACATTCTTTGAATAAAAAAATGATGACTCTATTCCTTTTGTCCAGTATATTCTATTTATCTCTGTGTTAATCAACCAACACGTCAGGCGGAAAGACAGCTAGTTAGCATTCTACTACATCCCAACTAACAGGGTTTACATTGGTTATTTGTAAACAAATAGTAAACAATTCTTCGTAGAAACGCTTTAAGGCAAAGCATTTACGAGAGTGGGTGTTTGTAAATTGCACCTAGGAATAACCGAGAACCGGTTATTTAACTACTTTATTGACATACGTATCACGTAAGTAATCCCCGTTAACATGGACAGCATTGACGAAATCAAAATCACCTTGCATACTAATACAATACGCCTTACATACACTCGGTTATTAAAGGTTCTTCTAACGTTGTCCTTTTTCAATATGTCGTCTTTCTGACTGTCATATGTCTTATAGGGCCTACGTAACCGGCCTTCCACCTCACCCACATATTTGCCAATCTACTTTTCAATGTCTATTATATGGTTCTATACTAACTTGTAAATTTGTCCAATATTGTTCGATTTTGTGTGCGAGGATAAACAATTACGTAAACGTGCTAATAGGTTTGTACAACCTAGTCTGTCAGTTTAGGTAACCTGAGGCTAATACCTATTCCGTTATACATAACAACACGTTGAGGGTGACATTGAATGATATAAAACAAGAATAGTTAGTGTGATAAGGGAAAATTGTGGTCTGGGAGATGTATAGACTATGATTGCAAATTGAATAGTTATGTAGTTAGTTAATTTATTGTATGAATTATACCATAAGGGCAGTTAATACGAATGACATAAAAATTGTCAATATACTTCAATAAGAAATATTAAAGGTGAAATGCTATAGATGTATAACTGTCGATGTGAATGCAAGTGGCTTATTAGGAAAAATAGGGATTTCTTTATTCCATATAGTTATCTATCAAACGTCTGTTATGTGCGTATATACATAGATATAGGTTTAAAAACTGGGTAGATATATTAGAAACATTCTTCTCAAGGCGGGTGTAGCGTGAAGAACAGAAGAGCATCCATGGGAAGGTTAAGGTGTGTGAGTGAAGTAAGGCAGATTTGTCAGGACCGTTCCGGGTGGTAATCAATAGTCTCTGCCTATTATATACTAATAGTATGCAGAAACTCAAGTTAAAGCTAGTGTCTTTATATGTACTTACCTGTACATGATTAGAACAATCGAAACGTGCTAAATGACAAATTGTTAGCTGATATTTTGAACACACAAAACAAGGAATTTGTTTGTCGTTTCTATTAGTGTTCATGGACAATTAGTTAGGTAGTGTTTAGATCTAAGTTATCAAGGTCTTAAGTTGTAACACTATAAACTTGGATAAAGATCATTTAGGAATGCCATATTTTGTCAATACTAGAAATAGCAGATCATCCTAAGACATTACACTTAAATATTAGTCGAAATTACATATGTTATGTTGGCATTAGATCATATCATCATTAATGTTCCTAATGTTAACAGTTGATCGATAACAAAGAGCTTAATGTGTCTAAAGATTATTCCGGACCTTACGTTTTAGTTTTACCCTTTTAAATTAAATATGTATAATAGTTATATGCAAGAATTCGTTATAAAAGCCTTCCTCACTTTTCTCTAACCACATCATACACCTCCGCACACTCAGCTGTTATAGGCACGTTCATGAAGAAATAAAATGTAAACAATCCACTGGTTTTTCTGTGACCTTGGAGCGCACTTCCTCAATTATGTTACCTAAGCTTTGTTTGGGTAAGAAGCCTTACATAACTAACTGTTTAGGTATAAACAACTCACGGTCACATTCCCGTTTGGGGTGACAAGGTACTTAGTTAGTCAATTAAGAGAGATATACTATTATTCAGATCATGTAGTTATGAATAGTTATGGTGGAACAAAATGTTAGGAATTTGGAAATATAATATTTTCAACTGACAAATAACTTTTATTGAATATTTACATGAACATTTATTTAGTTTTTTTACGTTAGTAGCATTATTATCAGAATAAGAAATACCGTGTATTACTTAGTAGTAAGTTAAGGTCCTGGGTCGTCTCTTACGATACGCAAGGTACGAAACTTAGTTTAATAGTATTCTTTTTACGTTATACGCCACAGAAATTCGTTTACCCATGCATAGTTACTATCACGTTGGCTACTATCTAGTGAAACGTGGGCTTGTGGCCAAAGACCTTTGTAATACATAAAAAATCGATGTTTTATTGCCCCGATTAACTCACTATCTACTCGTATGTTTATTCTGACACAGATAGCGACCGAAAATACAGGCATTCACGACCTTTATCCCGTCAGTGGTAAACAGAATCTCACAGACATAAAATCTCATTGGTCACTTCCAGCATTCTCTCCTATCTATATAGGATGCATTTAATCTAACAATTATCGATATTGCAACTGCGGAGATGGACACCCGAACTTTTGACTACCACGCAAGGATTAAGAGATAGTAAAGAAAACAATAAAGTTTTTAGTTATCTGAAACGAAACATTACTTAGCAACAACTTACTAACCCATCACTCAACAGATTCCACTAACTTAGCCCCTTACCCCCTACAGAAAAGAACGGCAGCTATTCGCCTATTTACGTCATAGACTAAGACGGAAGGCAGTAAATGACCCATATATAAATAGTACGCGTGACCGGTCAAGTATGCTGTGGACGGTGCCACTGCAAAACATACCACCTGCAAGACTGGGTGAGTCATTAAGACTCACGAGGTCATGTAAGGATAGTGCGTTGATTATTGTTGCATATTTGTGCAGGTTATGAAGTGGACAGAGCTTTGGATATTATATCTGCACAACTATTCATTGATTATCTTTAAGAAATTCTGTTGGGATTATAACGGTATTGTTAAATAAAATGGTATGTAAATTGTCCAATTTGTCCAATTGTTAAGTATCAAAGTGCATGTAAATGAAAAGCTTAGTAGTTACCGTTTTTCCTTTATGTCGTAGGAGGCAACTAAAGTATTGTAAGTACACTCAACAGTATACTATATTAATAGTTATGGGTGTCATGATAAAGAAGACTTTATATCATGTTTTTCGTTAAGCTTCCTCTCAAAGGATATACAGAAACGAGGATTTTATGAAAAGATTAATTATCTAAACAATTAATTAAAAGTTGTCATCTGTACACGAAACTTATTTATCTTGGTAAACAAGTCTTTAGTCACTTTAGCTAAACTTAGGGGTTACCATGACACCGCATCACTTCCGAGATCTTTTCAGACCATGACACATAAGATCAATCACGTTGTTAATAATTGAGCGAGTAATCAAAGTCAATGTTTTTGTCACATTTTGAAGCCATTAGGAAAATACCTACTGTTATGTCATCGTATTAAATTGTGACTCATTCACGATGTAGTCCTGTGCTAGTCTGGATTGTAAATAATAACTGGAGCCTTTCCGTCGTAGGAAGAACGATTAAAGGATAAGGTTTTAATGTAGAAAAATCAAGTTACCTTTCCTCAAAGCCTTGTTTAAATAAGAGGCTAAAGGAATAGCGATATAACTATGGAATTTATTGGGTGGTGAGCTAGTATGGAATATCCGATATTCACAGCCCAAGATAGGTCCGAATCTATTGTTTCATTGACTGCGCCACATAGGCTTACGAACATGACAATAAAATTGAAACTAATTTTAATAAGTATTGTTAATTAAAAAAATTAAGTAAGGTTTCTTTTTAATAAGCATTAACAAGTATACCTACTTATATCAAGTAACTATATATAGCGATGTATTAGAAAAAGTATGTCATTTACTATTTTTGAGAACATCGACCAATGCATACCAATTGGTAATACGCAAAAGTTCTGAACTGAAACATTTTGCGCACAATTTTGTGTACACATATAAGGTAATATAATTCTAGGTATTTATACAACCTAGGTACAACAACATTTTAATAATAAACATACTCGTACGTTAACAATATACTTACGCATTTAACAAACAAATTAATAAAATTAGTTAGTAAGTTTTTTATTGTAAACGTTTTGTATTGTGTATGTTTTGTGGCCGTAAATAAACGCTTTTATTATTATTCTTATTAAATTAACTAAGCAATTTGCTAGAATGTTTTAATAATAAATAGATTACATCGAAGGTATTTCCAATGTTTATATTTTATTTGTACACCTACCTTCAAATTGTGAATATAATAATATTAATACGCATTTAATTGCGTTGGAGTTATTAATTAATGTGAAACCAGTGAGAAGTGAATTAACTAGTTCAATGAATTTACTAAACTAAATGATTACTTACGTACAAAATTGAATAAATAAATATTTTTTTCTATACGTACGTGAAAATAGACAGGCTAATTTAATTTACATGCTGATAATATAAATAGTAATACTTACCGGCGATTGAGCTGAACATGTTGTCGAGTTTTATTCAAACTTTAAATCCGCACTTCAAAATTAAAACGCACTTTTTATTTATTTATGAAATAAACAAAGGATTTCTCACTGCACACTGCACTCCACGATGTTCAAGGTTGTACTGAGAGATATTTTTATTAGAATCGACCGCCCACAACGGGTCGAACAGCTAGTAAGTAAAATAAGATCCAGCCGGCCTTTTCTCATGCGTATTTTTGTCAATGACGCAACTCAACTAGTTTGCACTGTTGTGCTGCTATTACACGCTCCGAATGGCGTAGTAGAATGGTAGAATTGACTCTTTTTACATGGTCACCTAAAAGTGACAGGTCGTGGACGTCCGGTAGTTCATTCACGTATTTTAAAATTATGAAGAAACTTTATCTTTTCAAAAATAATATTCATTAGAGTACCCGCCACATAAGGTGGCAGTTGGAGGCGTCGCCACAGTCGCGTAATCCAGTGTTGCTAGTAAACACGCCAAAACTAGCACTCACTGTGCCATACGGCTCGATACATTATATTGAGGTTTCATTTGTAACGATCTTTGGTTGCAGAGCTATAAACTCAAATAAAACAAATTAATATACCAAAGTCAAAAGTAAAAATATTTTTATTCAAAATAGGCCCTATCATAAGCTCTCTTTCAAAGTTATTTTATGATCTAAGTACAAATTAAAAAAACTATATATTGACAAAAGGAATATATATGAGTGAAGTGGAAGGGCGGTTACGTAGGGGCCGGCCTAATAAGACATATATGTAACAGTCAGATAGACGCTATATTGAAAAAAGGTGACGTTAGGAGTACCTATAACCGCCGAGAGTGTATTAGAGAATGTATGAATGTCAATGAAGCGAAAGTGGTCTGTCAGGATCGGGAGAAATGGGGATCCGTGATCTCTGCCTACCCCTCTAAATGAATCAGGCGTGATGTGTATGTATGTATGTAAAAAAACTATTTCAAACATGGCACTGAGCATTGTCTTTACATATTTTTACCGAGGTTAGTTCACCAACCATTTCGGCTGCTCAAGATGCCACGTCATGAAGACCACGACCGCTCTGATAAGAGCGTAACGATTGAGAAGAAGAAGTTCAGCGGAGACCCTTGGAGAAGAACTAACAAGAAACTCCAGAAATCAATTTATTATAATCACCCTTAACAAACATAAAAATTACAAAGAGTGGGCAAAAAACACAACGCTGGTAATACTAAATTTACCTTTCATACAAAATAACACGCAATGGCGGAAACGTCAAATTTAGTTCCAAGTTTGGCTACTGCCACCTTATGTGGCGGGTACTCTAGAGTCATTTTAGAGATCCCGCCACATAAGGTGGCAGTAGCCAAACTTGGAACTAAATTTGACGTTACCGCCATTGCGTGTTATTTTGTATGAAAGGTAAATTTAGTATTACCAGCGTTGTGTTTTTTGCCCACTCTTTGTAATTTTTATGTTTGTTAAGGGTGATTATAATAAATTGATTTCCGGAGTTTCTTGTTAGTTCTTCTCCAAGCTAGGGTCTCCGCTGATCTAACCTCGGTAAAAAATATGTAAAGACAATGCTCAGTGCCATGTTTGAAATAATAGTTTTAAGAGATTCGCGATTTATACTCATGATATAAGATATAAGGGTGTGTATAAGATTGATTGCAGCTGTGGGAAATCCTACGTCGAACACACTAAACGGTCTATTGCGGACAGAGTGAAGGAACACATAATATATGTAATATATAATAAGAAGGATAAGTCCCGTTAATTATTAATCATGTTTGAAATAGTTTAATAAACATATTTTGACTTTGATATATTAATTTGTTTTATTTGAGTTTATAGCTCTGCAACCAAAGACCGTTACAAATGAAACCTATAATGTATCGAGCCGTATGGCACAGTGAGTGCTAGTTTTGGCGTGTTTACTGGTAACACTGAATCACGCGACTGTGGCGACGCCTCCAACTGCCACCTTATGTGGCGGGATCTCTAAGAAATTGATGTTAGAGTACCCGCCACATACGGTGGCAGTAGCCAAACTTGGAACTAAATTTGACGTTTCCGCCATTGCGTGTTATTTTGTATGAAAGGTAAATTTAGTATTACCAGCGTTGTGTTTTTTGCCCACTCTTTGTAATTTTTATGTTTGTTAAGGGTGATTATAATAAATTGATTTCCGGAGTTTCTTGTTAGTTCTTCTCCAAGCTAGGGTCTCCGCTGATCTAACCTCGGTAAAAAATATGTAAAGACAATGCTCAGTGCCATGTTTGAAATAATAGTTTTAAGAGATTCGCGATTTATACTCATGATATAAGATATAAGGGTGTGTATAAGATTGATTGCAGCTGTGGGAAATCCTACGTCGAACAGACTAAACGGTCTATTGCGGACAGAGTGAAGGAACACATAATATATGTAATATATAATAAGAAGGATAAGTCCCGTTAATTATTAATCATGTTTGAAATAGTTTAATAAACATATTTTGACTTTGATATATTAATTTGTTTTATTTGAGTTTATAGCTCTGCAACCAAAGATCGTTACAAATGAAACCTATAATGTTTCGAGCCGTATGGCACAGTGAGTGCTAGTTTTGGCGTGTTTACTGGTAACACTGAATTACGCGACTGTGGCGACGCCTCCAACTGCCACCGTATGTGGCGCGATCTCTATATATTTGTGTTGAATTCTTTTTTCAATGGTTATTATATCACCAAATAAAAATGAATTAGTAAATCGCGATCAAGCTCAGTTGTTGCCTAGCAACTGTCATTAGTTTACATGACGACAAAAATGTAAACAAAGCCACAATGGTTGAGTATTTATGCTGTATTTAGCTTAAAATAATTGCTATATTTGCAACTTCAGCATGTCCAAAGATGTATGTCCATCTGGGTTACGTTTGCTCGGCTCGCCAGTCAATTTAACTAACAGAGAAAAGAGGAAAGATTCGAAGAAAGGTCGCAGTCGGCCACGCTCTGCTTTACATAGTTCTTTTATTTTCGTAAGTATTTTCTTATCTTTTGTAACAGTATATATTGTAACAGTTCTCTGATATTTCGTTCTATAATTTCTGTTTGTAAATCTATACATTTGTGTTAGAAGAGTAAGATACATCTTTGGTATACTATGAATAATATTGATCAATTTAATTCCCTACAAGGCAAGGCTACAAACAGTAACGGCTGGTTTGTCACTTAGCATAACTAGTGTTGGCATAACATGATATATTTAGCCCTAGTTCCTATAGCAGGATTTTTACTATACATGAGCTTGCATGCCTGTGTCTCTTACTTATATTACATCAAATCACATAGGTCGTGAAAATTTTAATTTCGATTGCAAGGTTGTATAAGTATGGAAAGTGAATTAGCATACAAGTGTAACATTTAATAATAGTATAATTTCAATTATTTTATATTATATAAACATTACATTATTATGTATACTGTTGGAAATTTTAATATATTTATAAATAATAGGGCAGCCTTTCACAAATATTATTTCCTACTACTATTTTATGAAGGGGTAAGTTTCCACTAAATGTTTCTCCTTACTGAATATTACAAAAACAGTTGGATGTAATATGGTGAATACATGTACTAACTATAACATATTGATATGAATTGTTTATAATAAATAAACTATAAGTGCATAAGTCTTTTTAATATAACAGTAATGAAGTTCCAATATGACCAGCGACTCTTTTATTTAGATGATAATATAAAACACTATGCACTTATCACAAAAGTCATAAAGTAATTAATGATTTCAGGACAAAGAAGAGAAGTGCACCCGCCCCTTCTCAGCGGACGGCTCATCCACATTCCGGCACAACAAGCCTTACACCCAAGAGCACATCCGAGAGTTTAACAGTATGTACACACACCTATATGAAAATAAGAATCATCATAGTATTACTGATTACACTCATTTGGGATCTGATGGTGGAACTTGGCTTCTATCATTCTGATACATATATAACATATAAGGTTCACTCAATCAATTGAAAATTTTGTTTCATTGAATGATCAATAAATTGATATGCCTTCATTCATGATTATTTAATTGTTATGCCTTTTATGATTATAATTATCTATACTGCCCTTATTTTTCCTGTAAATTAAGTGTTGTTTTCTATATTATTTATCACAACTTCATTGCTTTTATTGTACAGATTCCCAAAACATTATAAAAGTGACACCTCTGACAGTTGAGCTTCACAATCCGAACGCCTACGACAGGTTGTCAGGACACGTGTTCAGAAGCAACTCCTCAGATCACGGCTCTGAGGACACCCACATCAGTTTGGGCACCAAGATCAAAGCCAGGGCCCAGTCACCCAAAAACAAGCACAACAAAGTCCTCCACAAAATCAAGAACCCCATACCCAAAAAGGGAAGGAAAACAGAGGACCCTGAACCCAAATCTAGGTCTAATCTATACGAACTAGCTGTTAAGATAACCCAAAAGAGAGAGACTATTAATTCTCTGAAAGAAAGATTCTCGCCCAGTTATAATAGTGAGTTTCCTGTTGAATATTTTCCTACTTTTAGTAGAGGGAACAACTTCAAGGAAGATTCCTTGGCTGGCAGAGTTTCCTTTGGTAGCAACACGTCTTTGACTGAAGTAGAATCTCTAGAAACATATAAAAAGCGACTCAATATGTCCACTCACCAACTGTCATTAGTTGAAGAGGAAACCGGAAATGACGTAGATAGTAACTCAAATAAAACCCTTTCGCCTAAAGATACACTGTCACAAGAAACAAATATTGTAGATGCTAAAGAAAGCGGGTCTACACAGAATACATACAATATTTCTGTTCCCGATGACCAGAATAGAGTAACGGGTAATGAGACAGAAGAAAAGAAACCGTATGATTATTATTATAAGGATTTAGAAACAATGCAAGAGTCGAGACCCCAAATAGATGCAGCGAATAAGGATTCCGGGTTCACTGACGAAACGACAGATGATAATTTGAATGACAATCGAAGTTTGTCACAGAATGACTTCTACAAACGCTTGTCTGATAAATGTAAAACTTTTGGGCACTCATACTCAACTAGAACATCTCCTACATCTCATGACGGAGATAATCCCATGAATACGTATCCCTTTGGTAAGAAACACCAGTGGAAAGAGCCAGTGAACCACAGTAGATTACTGTACAAAGAATTCTTTATAAGAAAAGAGGGCCACACTGCTATCCCACCACAAAATTCTCCTACTAAGATTGACGAAGTTTACAATATACCTGGTTGTAGTGACAACCTCTCAAGTACCAAAGAGTTTGACTATCCGTCTTATTTGCTGAATAGTGATACTAAAAACTACACGTCTAAAGTGATAGAAGATTACAAAAGAGAAATAGAAGCTATTGATGTGATGCACGAGATGACTCTTAAAGATGTGAAGACGAATCCGGTTAAGCTAGATCCCGTTTCGCCCACGCCTTTCAATATCGAAACTCTTTTTGAGCAACACGCGAAGCTTCATAAAACAGAATCAGAGACCGATAAAACCGATGTCATGGAACAAAGCTCTGACGCGGAGATCACTAATATCTCCACTAACGAATTGATAGAAAGTTATTTGAAAGTCAAAGAAGAAGGGTACAAAAATATTAACAAAACTACCCCAAAAAAAGTGCAAAAGAAACTTGCTGACTACGCTACAAACAAAAACACGTGGTTGGGTAAAAATAAACCGAATGCTTTTAAAACAGATACGCCATTATTCTCAAGAACAAGTTCTCAGAAGCCAATACCTGACATGCCATTGAGTGCAAGAATAGAAGCCGCACAAATGGACAGGGATATCGAATCCTGGATGTCTATAACTGAAACCCATAACCACCACGCGTCCCCAACACAAAGAGAGTCGCCCCAAGATATAGACAGAACTCCAGAAGGACAAAACTTCACAACTGTAACTAATAATCTAGGAAAAGGCGATGAAAGAAACGAAAGAGTTGAGTCCCAAATACAAGAATCTAACAACATAGCAAGTAAAGGGGATTCTAATGAAACGGAGTACAGAGATAGTATGAAACCGAACACGACAATCGATATTGCTGCGATGTTAAGGGAGATAGAGAGTTACAGTGAGAAGCCAGTGCCAATGGAGTCGAATGTGGTCGTGCAAGATGCAGAGACGAAGACTAACGATAGTTTTACGTGAGTTTTATTCGAATTTTATTATATTAAGTTTTGGGTCTTAAAAAGTCATATTTCTAGGATTTTTGAAAATCCGTAAAAGAGAACATTGTTAGTCGAAATGGCAATAATTATGCCTCACTTATAATATTCTGACATTACACACACAGATTTATGTAAATGTGAATAATGTAATAAAACAAGCATTTTTGAATAATACTTAGCTGTCTCTTTTAGTTCGGAAAAGTATTATCGCTGTGTATTCAATGTTCAGTTGACTGAATTTCCAGGGAGATCTTCCAGTTTCTGGACAAAGTGGAGCGCAGCACGAACGAGGCGCTCTCCATGGTGACCACCATCAACATGCAAGCCACCACCGTGCCCAAGTGAGTCAGCAACTAACAAGTGTGATAGCATAGTCTAAATGTACCTTTAATCTGAATAAGATCTTCTCTATAACTTGAGAACATACGAGGCAGCAGTAGTAGTAGTAGTATTATGTTTAAGTTAACGTCGTTTTTATGCATGTTAAGGTCTTGTTTTGGTGGATTCATACTTTATGTAGATGTCTTTATGTACTTTATGACTATCACGGCCTCAAAAGTGGTGTACAATGGCATTAGAAGTTTTTTGTTATACAACTTTAAACGTATACACTTCTTACGAATATCAATAAAGCCAACATACTATTTGCACCATCTTCAAAAACATAAATACAACAGGATGTAACGTATAATAGTTATTTTTTAACACTCGCGATTTATACTCATTTCTGTGACTCATTTTATTAATTATGTGAGACCGTGTATGTGTATTATGTGGCAAAATAAAGGTAATCACATATCTTTATAAATTTATCGTGATTTGACCCGGTCTCACGTAATTAATAAAATGTAACGTATAATATGTATATACATTTGCAGGTTGGAGCACCTGCTGAAGCTGCCGCAGCCGGAGCTGGCGCAGCGCGTGGTGACGGCCAGCCTGCAGCTGGAGGAGCGGTCCTGCTGCATCTCGCTGCTGCAAGAGTCCCTCGCCAACCACAAGGACCAGGTCCCTTACTGCTCGATCTATAATCACGTCTTTTGATATATTTGAGATGATCTTTGGAGGACTAATATGGAACGTTGTTGGTAGATTGCAAGACCAAAAGTAATTGTGTAAAGAATAAATTGAGCTCCTTCCCTAATTTTATGGCTTACCGTCTCAGTCCCTCTGTTGTACAAAATAACGTCTATGACTATAATATGCTTACAATTTTTTTGCAAACTGGAAAAAGGGTGACGTTAGAAGTCACATAACCACCGAGTGTGTATGAGTGTGAATGAAACGAAAGTGGTTTGGCGAGATCGGGACGGATAGAGATCTGTGTATGTATTAATTTCTTCCTTCTTCAGATGATCAGCAAGGTTTCCAACCTGGAGAAGCAGTCCATCAAGAACATCAACCGCATCAAGGCGGAGTGCCAGGACGTGGTGCGCAGACACCAGAACTTCATCGACCAGGTACACTATTTTACAATTTGAATAGTTAATATTCAATCTTAAGAAGGCCATGGAATCGTTTCATGTAGCGTTCAGCACTGATCGATGAGAAGTAAGTTTGGAGTGGCCAAAGACTCAAAATTAAAGATTTGTTATATAGATACATACATCAACTCAGGTCTTCTATTCATTTTATAATGTTAATTACATACTAACGAGATTAATCCAGTGAAAGGTCTCTGCTGTTTCGAAATTCTACCCTTTTACTAACGACACTCCGGGCAGATAATTGAAGGCAGAATCATAGCACAACCCTGATGCTGATTTCAATCCTCAGACATGATCGACTACAGAAGAAAATTAACTAACTTCAACTCCTTTTTTCTAGTTAATAAACGACAAGAAGACCTTGAACCACCGCATCGAGCAGTTGGTGGATGAGAGGAGAAGCATGGAAGAGCGGTGGCGGAGGCAGGTGCAGACCTTGGAAGACAGGTACAAGCTGGAGCTCAAGAACCAGCACGATCGGATGACGGCCGCGCAGCAGGTGGGTGGGATTCTGTAAGAGGTGATAAAGAGAGTAGGTTGAGGTATGAAGGTGACCCAAGATGAGTGGTTATACGACGACGTAAGGGATAGAAAAACGTAAAAAAAAAGATATAAAAAACATGATGCAAATATACGAAATTGACAAATGATTAACATGGTAACATAACATGGCAAAATTTATATTGGATTATATAGTGGCTGTATATCTATATATAGTATGTATGGCTGCATGTCCTAACTCTCATAACTGTGTGATTTGTATTAAATATCGTTTTGTTTTACAGGTTGCTAGGCAACGGTGGGTACGACAAAAAGCAGAAAAAATAAAGGTCAGTGATGACCACATTCAATCGCTTCACAAACGTTAACCCTTTTGTATTAACCAGAGAATTGATAACCTAACAAATTATTACTACCTCTTATACCAAGCCTTCATAATAGACTATATAATATGACTTACTTACTCCTACAGAAGCCATAACCTTATTACTATCTTATAAAACCAACATCTATACCCAGGAACTCACAGTAAAAGGCTTAGAGGGAGAACTGCGAGAGATGGCAGAGCGGCAGCAGAAGGAAATAGCGGACATCCGCCTCTCCCATTCGGAGGCGCTGGGCAGGCTGCAGGCCAAGCACCAGGCGGAGATGCAGCAGCTCAGGAGGAGTTTGGAAGAGGAGAAGGAGAACGCTCTGCTCAAGGAGAGGCAGTATGGCGCTGCTAGGTAGGTGGTAGAGATTGGGCGGGTGACTTTGTTATGTTGTAGGAGTAAGGGTGAATGAGGTTTTGTGGGTGGAAGGTTTGGAATGTGACTAAATATGAGTATAGTTATTGTAATATTTCTTTGATATATCCATTTCAAGAAGTCAAGATGAGGTAAATATATGTATTGGAAACCCACATGAATTAATACGTACAATCATTTATCTCAAGCTAGATTGAACTGATTTCAATACATCTTAGAATAACCTACTCGTATAACCGCCGAGTGTGTACGCATTCAGGGATATCAATGAACCGAAACTGCCATGTTAAGACCGAGAGCAATTATTATTGGGATCCGTGTTCTATGACTTCTCTCTTTGCTTCTTTAAACATGATGTTGCACTTGATTCAAATACGACGACCGATTCGACGACCTCCGTGGCGCGGTTGGTTAACCACCTGAACGCTATCGTGAGGCCCCGGGTTCGATTCCCGGTGGAGGCAGAGTTAAGAACTACGCTTTTCTTCTGCTTTCCAATCTGGTCGTTGAATATATATGCTATATATGTACTCGTATTTATCTATATAAAAAAATAAGTATATATACCTTAAATTTACGTTGACTAGTACCCTTAACACAAGTCTTAAATGTACTTACCAAGGGGCTAGTTCAATTGGTGTAATAATGTCCAAATATTATTATTATTAAATACACATTGAATGGAATTAAATTAACCCCATTGAACTGGGCCCTTATAGACTGGAGAAGCAGGTGCTGCAGCTGGAGTCCTCGTACCAGGAGCAGCGCACGAGGCTCATCGAGGAGATGCGCGCCGAGAACCAGAAGCACGCGCAGGAGCTGCACGACAGAGAGCACGCGCAGAAGAGGGAGATCGGTAAGAGATCTTCAGTCAGGAGCTTATATTTTAAAGAGATTCGCGATTTATACTCATGATTAATGACTAACGGGACTTATCGCGTAAGTTTTTATATAATCAAGTTACCTTTATTAACCCGACGTTTCGGTAGTACAGTAGTATTAATCAGGGGCTTATAATATGTCAGTCGTGTTTGTTTCCGAAGGATATGAAGGAATTATGTGTGCGTAGTGTAAAGAACAGAAAAGCATGTATGAGAAGGTTAATGGGTGTGAGTGAAGCAAGAGAGATTTGTCAGGATCGTTCCAGGTGGCGATCGATTGTCTCTGCCTATCACGCTGGGGTGGTATGGTGTGAACATTAATTCTGCGCTTCAGAAATAGTCAGTGCCTGTAGCACACACCATGACCCATTAGCTGTTACGTAGTACGCTGAAGGACTTGTGAAATAATAATATGTTTAATAATAATCATAATATTTGGACATTATTACACCAATTGAACTAGCCCCTTGGTTAGTACATTTAATACCTGTGTCAAGGGTACTAGTCAACGTATATTTGAGAAATATAGAGATAGATAAATACATACATAGCATATATAATCAACGACCAGACTGGAAAGCAGTAGAAAAGTGTAGTTCTTAACTCTGCCTCCACCGGGAATCGAACCCGGGACCTCACGATTAGCGTTCAGGCGTCTAACCGATCGCGCCACGGAGGTCGTCAAAAAAATAAAGGACGGATTCAATGGTTTCGATGTGGCTATAACTTATAACTTGCTGTAATTTTTTACCGTGAATAAAGATGATACGTAGCTATAATTTGTGTACATATTCCAGAGGTCTGGTGGCAGAACCAGAAGCGGCTGCTGGAAGAGGACAGGCGGCAGATGATGGAAGAGATCGCCCTTGAGAGGGTCAAGTTGGAGGTAAGGGAAAAACATACACTCACTAGATAAAAACGTAGTACTAAAAAACCATAATTAGAAGGATATGACAAAATTAATTCTTACGTTCTAAATAGGTTTTATTACTTAGATAATAGTAGCCAGTATCTGAATAATTTTAGTAGAATTATCGTATCTTAGTAAACATATTAGTTACTGGCGTTACTGAAACGAATACTCACATACACATTTTGTGTGATTTAAGACCATGACATTGATAACAGTGGTCAACCGAATCTCTGAACATACGGTTATAGGTATTGACATATATTTTATTATTTTTTTCCAAATTTTTAGGAGGAATACAAGGAAAAAACTGAACAACTAGAACAAAAGTTCGAACAGTACAAGAAGGATTTTGAGGCAGAACAGCAAGTGTTGCTGAAGAGGAAAGTGACGGAGATATCGGCGCAGCACAAGATGGAGCGGGACAGGGAGATCGAGAAGGCCATCGAGAGCCTCGAGGCGGAGGCCCAGGCTGGGAGGAAGGAGCTGCAGGAAGCTCTAAGGTAAGGGTACCAGGGACCTTACTCCACTTATGCATTCAATCAAGCAATCAGCCTATGACATAGTTTTAAGAGATTCGCGATTTATACTCATGATTAATAACAAACGGGACTTATCGCATATGTTTTTAAATAATAAAGTTACCTTTATTAACCCAATAATAATAAAGGTAACTTTATTATTTAAAAACATACGCGATAAGTCCCGTTTGTTATTAATCATCAGCCTATGACAGTCCACTGCTGGACGTAGGCCTCCCCAAGGTAACGCCACAAAACACGATCACTCGTGGCCCTCAGCCAACCACTACCAGCGACTTTTTTCAGGTCATCGGTCCACCTGGCAGCACTAATGCATTTAGTAGTACTTCAGCGGCCGTAATTTGACACTTGGTACTCCACTATGTGCCGCTACTGAAGTAATATTGTGCCTAAAATGCATTAGTGGAGTAAGGCCCCAAATGGGGTGGATAGAAGAGTAAATTAATGGTAGGTTATTGGTTAGTGCATGAGATTGGTTGTTTGAAGATCGGGGATGGAGTTTTAGTACTCCTAGTTATCTCGCATGTTTTAGTTGTATCTTAACGTATCCAATTAACGTTTCTGTTTGTTTTTATTCCCATCTGAATGACGTTTAGGTTGTTAGATGATATCAAAACTATTTATAAATCTGCATATAAAAAGGTTCTATAGACGACACGTTTAGCACTTTTGGTTTCAATAAAAAACCTATAATATCTGCAGGGCTAATAATTAGTATCTATGACATGGTACAAGCAGCCACATTACCTATTTTAATGAAACGATGCACTTGCCAAGGCCTAAATATCCAAGCTTATTGATAACTGAAGCCTCTTTCTTGATGAAAGGTCCCTATTATTTATACCTGTAAACATTGCAGGCGGCACAAAGAACAGTACGAATTGGAGCTGAAGGAACTGGCGGAGACGGAGCAGGCCACGCTTAGACGATACCAGGAGGCACAGGCACGAGTCCGCCACACCGAGGACAAGTGTGAGTCGTACACAACAATATACGAGTTTCCTTAAATCCCACACACACACACGCACGCACGCATGCACACACACACACACACAATTTGTTTAATGATATAATATTTTGTATTGTATCAGAATTTCAAAAATATACTTTTACTGTGTAATGAGGAAGAGCGATGCTCTCCATCACAGGCTTCGTTAGTGGAGCTTACCGGAGAGCATTAGCCTATTGTTGTTATTTAGACCTAAGTTTTTTGAAATAAAATTATTATTATTATTAAATCCCTCATCAGGGACATAGGGCCTCGAACAAAGCACGTCACCTGAGCCTATCCTGCGCGATGACTTCAATCTCAGCTCATGGAAGACCGAGAGCTTCCTTTTTGAAGGATCGGCGTCTTTTTGCGCTTTCTGACTTTTTGAGAACCTTGGGGAAACTATTTCAGCGCTAGTTTGGGTGGATCGTCATCTCAATGTGTACCCAATCTATCGCTATCTATCTATCTATCGCTCTCCACGTCGATTGGCTCCTGGTCCGTCAGCCTCCACAGTTCAGAGTTCCTGATGGTTCGCCAGAAAATTCTAAGAATCTATACGAATACATTCAACATCAATAAGTTTAGTGAAAAAAGATGTGGTATTCCGTGGAAATGTTGTCACATTTAGACTATTATTTTGTGTATGTTGGGATACAGGATTACTGAAAAGATGCCAGTGTGTTACACAAAGTAAAGTATTTAATATATTAGTTATACAAAAACCTAAGGTGTTAAGTCTCATTCAAATCCGGGCTAACGTGACTTCGTAATTGATTTCAGGCGCAGAACTAGAAGTGGCGATCAATCAGTTGGAGACAAGGAATAAAATACTCACTGAGGTAGTATTGCATTTTGAAGCTAATTATTTTAGACAGTAATTAATATACATCCTATACATAATATCAGGTGTAATATATATCAATTTTAAGTTCGGAGTTTCTTGTTGGTTCTTCTCCGATCCAGGGTTTCCGAACCAACGGTAGAATATCAATGTAAAAGACAACCAATGTCAGGCAAATGTTTTGACTTTCAATGAATGTACTGTACATGTACTTATGTTGAATAAAAACATTTGACTTTGACGTATGGATGTTATAATCCACCATTATGTCTTACTTAAATAAGGGTGTCCTCGTTCCCAACAGAAGAACAGCCAGCTGGAGGCGAGCGAGCAAGAGGTGCGCAAGGCTTGTGAGCAGACGTGGCAGGCCAAGGTGGAGCAGGCGCACCAGGAGATGGAGCAGCTGCGGAGGCTGCACCACGACCAGATGCAGCAGCTCTTCGCCAAGTGAGTCCCTTCTAGGGTTACCAAGAATACCAGGGGTCAAATAAAGATCAATTTAGTAAAGAGATTGCGAGACAAATAACAAAATTATCTAGTATACCCTTATTCCTAGTAGTTGTCCCGATCTTAACAAACTACTGTCGATTCATTGACACTCATACACCTCCTCATACACGCTCGGCGGTTATCAGTGCATCACCATCTTCTATGTAAAACATACAAAGGAATAAGGAGCTAAATTGGTACAAGGGGAAAAAGTTTATGATCCAAAGGATTCGGGCGCGATTCCCAGCCGATGGAATTTCCATGTATACACTTCTCATATAATGAGGTGCTGAAAAACATGGGGAGGACACCAGTGATCGTATATTGCAATATTTAAAACTCTTCAACGCAAGGTATATGATCATGCGTTCTGAAAGAGATAATTTCTTTATTTCAGAGTAAAAGTAGCAGTGGCTCATAAGGACTCCAACATTCAAGCTCTAACAAGAGAAACGGTCAAACTTAGGGAGAAGGTAGCTCTTCTAGAGCAAAAACTGCAACAGCAGCGAAAAGATTTCCTCAAACAGAAGTAGATGGAGCTAGGTGCCACTAGTGATTTCACATTGTGTTACATAGATGGCACTCCTATCTATGTAGATTTCTGTTTTCGTGTACATTGTGGGTAAGTAATATGAGTCTCTGCGTAATAAAAATGTGATTAGATGAATGAGAGTATTTGGTTGTGTCTTGTATTTTCTAAATGGCTAAAGATATTGAATTATGTAATTCATTTAGTACGGTACTTAATGAATAGCTGATTGTCTTTAATTAACCGATGTCGCTCCTTGGTCTCAGCAGGAAACCATGAAAAATTGGATACTGAACATATAATAATTATCTTCTATTAATGGTCGGCCTAAAATAATAATAATAATATATTTCTAAGAATGTACCATAATGTCAGTTCGCCTCAGATATTTTATATTTATTAAAATTAAGAGTGTGTAAGTTTTGGGTGCCTTGTGTGTATAATAATTAATGATAATTATCAAGACCTAGTCATAAATTGCGTATATTTTTGTACTTCAGAATCTCATAGTGATATTATTAAATAAAAATAAGTCTGATTTATAAGCATTTCAGGATTTTTGTTGTTATTTTGTAGCTTTTAGTTTTATTTTGTTGTTCGTTTGAAATAGAAACGTGAATTATGTTCTTATTATTGTTTTCTAGTCACAAAGTGGTTAAGTGTTAAATGTTCTGTTAATTTTTTTTCTCGAAATAGCCTCATGTGTTGTTGCTTGGAAAATAAAACGATTTGTAATATTCATTTGTTTTACTTGTCAATTCTGTCATTGAATTTTTTTGATAGTATAAAACGCATTTTTAATTATTTTTCTTATTTCTTATAACTATTGAAAACAAAACCATATCAAACATTATAAAAATCTTATACATCTAAATACTCAACTATGAACGTTGATAAATCTTAAAACAATAAATATACCTCAGGGGTAAATATTAAAGCTGCTTTATCACGAACATTCCACCATGTTTCAATGATACAAGAGGCACTTAACACGAACTTATAACATAATAATAATTATAAACTTAAGTAAGCTTTCCTTAAACAGCTTATAAGAAGTACAGATCGATATAATCTTATTTTACTCCAATACCTTTAGTAAATCGTAAAAAAGGAACATAAAATTCTTTATCTAATATAAATTCGATTTAAAATAGGCGAGTTAAACAATAAAAAAGACAAATTATTTTTACATATACAAAGTAATTTTCCAAAATATCATTCATAATAACTAAGTAACCCTCATTAAGGGTTCATAATTTCCATATCGTAAGTAGATATCTCTTTTAAAGATAAATTTCCATATTATAATATATACATAAATGCCAATGTCACAATGTAGGAAATACTTTTAGGTGAAGTATCAATTTCACTAATTATCTAGGTACATTATGATTGACATTACTAACATTGTTCTTAGGCTATCACCAAGGTCTCCACATTCCAGGGCCACTCGAAGACCCTTGTTCAGGGGACCGAGAGCTGGTATCAGGTTCATTCTTAGGAGATACCTTAACACTAGATCTGGCTAAGGACTCAGCTGAATGACTCATAACTGGGACTTCGACTTTTTCTAGTTTTGGTGCAACATCTACCATGGCACTTGGTATGATTATCTTGGGAAATACTACTCGGTCAATTGGTTTTTCTCTAACAGGAGTATCTGTTATAGATTCTGGTAGTTTCACTGGTCTTTCAATAGCATTAGCAGCTTGGATTAGGTTGGCTTCAGCACGCAATATTTTAGCTGGAGGTCCCTTGCTGTCATTAGCAGATCTTTTCAACCCTCTCATAGAATAATCTACAGCGCGTTTTGGTGAAGCATCTATTCCTATTTTATAGTTCTCCACGTCGATTATAATAGATAAGGGTTCCATGTACGTCTTGTTTCCTTGTCTTATAGACTCAGGAGATATGGTAGTTGAGGAGACAGTTGGCTTTTGGGTTTCTGGACTGGATTCTTGTTCGGAAGCTGACCGGCTGGGTGGGGTGGGGTAAGGGTAGGTTTGGACTGGTCTTGGCGGAGTCTCCAGTTCAGTGGACGAATCACAAGCCGAGTCACAGGATAGAGGGCTTAAAGGTGGACTGGTATTCTTGGCGGCCCTCACGAATCGGAACGCACTTTGTCTTTCGCCGTCTAGTCTGAGAGGATCCGGTACTAGTTGGGGAAACTCTTGAGGCAGAGGGTTTAGATGCTCTATCCCAGCTATGCAGGAGTTTAAATGGTTCCCGATCCTATGTCGTAGGCCTGTGGGAACGCTGGCCAGTCGAGAGAGGTATCTTCGTACTTCGTGAGCGCAGTCACCAAAGCCAGATTTGAAGCGATGCAACACGGTGGGGTCGGAGGCGATGGCTGCGGCCAGCTGCTGACGCTGCAAGGTCTGAAGGTGCTTCACGGCGAGTTCTAAGATGTCAGCTTTTTCTAATTTGGAGTGACGTGTGGGCTGGAATAAGAAAACGGTAGGTAAGTTTAAAGATTCTAAGGATTTTTGTAAATTTTAAATATTTAAATGAGTCTCTTTTTATGTTAAATATTAATACATCGGGAAAAAACTACTTTGTACTGATCTAGACAATAAAAGTATTGCACGTGTTCATAACCTCACATGCAGAATTCGTCAGGTTATAAACTTACACAATAAAGTTTTGACTCAGTATTAGTAGGATTAGGCCTATTTTCTAAAGTTTCTTTATATACGATTTGTTTCATATTTAATTTTATTATTTTTTTCAACAATTCTAGTTATATTTTTTTAAGTGAGTACACGTGAGCTTATATCTGTAATCGTGAAACTATTTCATTACTAAAACTAATTAATAGCTTATAAATAGTAAAGTATAGATAGCGGGTATCAATCCACTCGAGATGAGAAGCACAGAGCAGGTGAAGGTTATCAATTGAAGTGCATTCTACAGGATACATTGCGATTAACATTATATATAAATAATATAGTAAGCATTTACAGTTTCCTCAATTGCTCTCCAATACGATAAATAATCAGATATTCGTTTGTCCTTTACTGTAAATTCGAAGTAGATTTATGGCCAGATCCATACACTCCACCCAATCACCATTTAATGTGATATTTGGTGTTCCTTGTTACGTTGTATAGAAGCTAATTATTGGCTGTTCCGTAGAAGTGGCAGGTTAAGTTGTAACATTAAAATTAAACCTCGCTCCTACAAGATTTCGCAGAACATAACGTATCTCGTTAAGTGATGATTATCAGGTGTACTGCCGTAATAAATTGAAACCTAAACTTCATTGGTGAATATTGTATTTACATTGTGTACCTAAATAATAATTCTTCGAGTGGACACTCAACTTCTGACTAACCCAAGTGAGTTTTTCAGTCGTGACTATATGAATACCTACATCTTTGTCCATGGCATCCAGGAGAAGATCTTTGAGCTCGTTGAGGCACCGGTTGATGCGAGCTCTTCGCTTCTTCTCCATTATGGGTTTGTTCGTCTGAAATAGAAGAAAGAAGGTCAGTAATTGGAAAGAAAATAAATAGATTCGTGCACTGCAAGTTTTAAATTATTTAAAATTAACATATTAACTCTACCTGTACCTACCTATGCGTTTACGTTTTTAGTACCTATCATATTTAATGAACCTATGTATTATTGAACATAAATATTTTAATTGAGATTGTACATGAGATTCTATATTATCACAATAAACTAATGCCTGTGCGTATAGTATTTAGTACATTTTTTTAAGTTATGTGTATTATAAAGATGTTATATGTATATATAAGTTATATGTAAAATGTAAGTAAGTTATATGTATAACTCTAGGACGTAAGTAGAGCCAACTTTCTGCTGAATATTATAGGTCACAAATGGTTCTTATATCTAAATGTCTCCAATGTTTCATATCAAGTACTTCCTGCCAGGATATTTATGCTCAAGATGACCTAGTATGTCCTACAGTCGTAATGTGTATGTTATACAAATACAACATTCCTTTATGAAGTAAACATTAATATTTACATACATCATCTTTTTCCAAAAATATACGTTTGACCTCGAACATTA
The DNA here is from genome assembly GCA_030578115.1 of Leucoptera coffeella. Taxonomy (NCBI): domain Eukaryota; kingdom Metazoa; phylum Arthropoda; class Insecta; order Lepidoptera; family Lyonetiidae; genus Leucoptera; species Leucoptera coffeella. The sequence continues at coordinate 98,523 of JAMBLF010001022.1, forward strand.
CTCTGAGGTAAAGAAATTATTAAAATGACATCTTAATAATTCCAACTGCATTTCACATATAATATTTCTTGTAATATTGTATCATCACAATTAATAAAATATTTACACTTGTGCTGGCGCGCAAATATCCAAAATTTAAAGGTGTCTCACACTCACTTTTCGCAATTCCGCCTTGGACATGCCCTGGTGGGGTTCCGCCAGGAATCCTGTCTGGGAATCATCGTCTTCACTACACGGCATTTTCACTAACACTTAATTAATGTATTTAATCCAGAGAGCAACACTTTAAATCGAAATCCAAATATTTATTTGTACTTTTTATTATTAGTCAATTTAAATACATGACAAATAAATATAGTTACGTTTTATTTAAATATAATGAAACAAGTAGATACGAAATTATTTATAAAAATATACACGTAATTTCTATTACTTTGCACACAACTTGCCTGGTCGGAGGTTGATAAACTTATGTGAAGAAATTCAACGTGTATCAAAATAAAAAATGTCCCCTATCCTTATCCTGTTAACAGGTACTGAGCGATAGTGTCTCTCTCTTTCTTTCCCGCAGGATTAAACGGTGGGAACTGCGTGGGAAAGTTTTGTTTTCGTCCTGTCCCTTTCCACCTTACAGGTAAACGTTTAAATAATGACGCTCTTTTTATAAGGACCCACTTCAGATTATGAGTATTATTTCCGTAAATTGTTTTGTTGTTTAATACATATTCACTCAAATTTTACAGTATAAAGTAAATAATTTTTAATTAATATAAAGTTCACTATGCAATGTGCAATTTAACAAATTGCTGCATTTTAACTAAACTAATTTATTTATTTCTGTTAACTTTTTATTTAACTCGAGTAGTTAATTTATAAAACCTACATTTTCTAATCATGACATAATTACTAATAGATACTAAAATATTCAGATGCCTTCAAATAAAGACATTTTTTTAAGTGTTTAAATTAATTTTGGTTGGCTGATTCAATTGGGATCGAGCTCTTCACCTCATCACCTGATCGATCTTACATCGCTACACCCAATAGATACTGAAATTATGATTCATTCTATTCCAATGTGACCGAGTGGTTGTACCTCTAACACATCTTCACCCATTTATGACTACATATGTCATAAACGTCTGTATTTTATTAATTCATAACACGACCATATTAAAAAGGCCACTTAAGCCATTTTAACACCAAAGCCACCCAACCGTGAAGGGATGTCCCTTACTTTTTTCCCCACGATATTCGTATGAAGAAAGTTACGTTATTTTATCGACATGCTAAGGTGTGTTCCCACGCTATGGCTGTATGGGAATTGCGTGATAGTTGTCACTTTGACAGCTGAGATATTGCCAGGTATAATAAAGCATACATCACGGATGCTATCCATTTCAAAGTGGACAGAACCTTGGAGATATATTTCCTAGACCACCAACATTTATATCGTGGTGGTGATGGTATAAGATGGAATATTGATAACTAGTTTTTTTATTGCCCGATAGTTATATAAGGGTTATGATGATACTCATATAAGATATCGGGAAACCTAGGCCGTTAATCACCACCTACGAAGACCTGGGAAGAACGTCTTATTCTGTATAAGTCTCAGGCTATCACGCTACTGTTAAATATTAATAAAAGTTGAAAAGATACCCATTTTCCTATCCTTGACCCATAATCCTTCGTCATTCTGAATAATAATAATATAATTATATTTGCACATTATTACGCCAATTGAAGTAGCCCCTTGCTAAGTACATTTAAGGCTCGTGTTTCGTGTCAACGTAATTTCAAGAAATATATACTTATTATATATAGATAAATACATACGAATAAATTATTTATATATCATTCTATTAACTTATAACTCATTGTTTTTTCTAATAATAGGTTTACAAGCACAATCGATAAGTTTTTGTAAAGGCTAGTATTTTTTCTAATATGATATAGTCCTGATCCAGACTTAACCTTTGCTTTACACTTAGTAATAGTTTTTTAAGTACATTTCATTGTATCGTATTTTAGATGTTCATTTAATTAATTTCCTTTTATAAATAATAGTAACTGTTACTACTGATACCTAACTAGGTAAATTAACCTGGAATCGCTCGTTAATTGACCCCTAGTTCCCACGTCGTTGCCCGAGGGGTGGTTCGCCAGGTGCGGAGTGACCTTTCGTCCCCCTGTCGCCTCTACGTGCCTTCACTGGCATAATGCCCTTCGCGAGGACTATGGGAATTTATGTGCTTTGGGGTACTGTGGAAGAAATTTGCTACTGGTATAAAAAATGGGACAAATAAGGTTTGTCTAGTTAGTTATTTAAAAAAAATAAGATAAATGCGTAATCATGCGTACATATATGTAGTTCCGTCATTCAATGCCGTTCGGGGTGGGGATATACAGAATCTCAGTATACGTCTTCCTGCTCATCTATTACATGTATATCAACTGGAGTATTGAAGATAATTTATATTATTGATATATAATAATAAATATTCGTTAAATAATTATCGAAATATAATTAAACTGCATACATATAAAAAAATAAGGGTATAATTTCCAATTGTTTCTAACTAGAGATGAGTAAGAAATGTAGCTTGTTAGTATTATATTAACATCCCAAATTAGTCCCATGCTAGTTTATAACATTATACATAAATAGTAACACCATTATGTATCTTTTCACCACTTCAAAACAAATAAGGTATAAGGACGTAAAAATAAAAAAAGAATCCACATCTACGTCACATGTATTTCCTATCAAACAATTCCCATACACCAAGGTAGCCACTTACCTGTGAAAGGCCCCTTTTTCCCACGGGGTAACATTGCGATGCAGCCCACAACATGTCCTTTATCACAAGGGAATAAGGTTCAAAATAGGACTAGTAGTGGTGGCGTTTTTATAATGATTGCATGCGTATTATGAATTTGTTTATTGAAAAGGGTGCAAAAGGAAGGGTCAAGAATCCGTCTATTATCATGCTGTTAGGCTATTGTTGATGTGTAAGCGAATTTAACACATGCTGAAACTGTCCGATTGATTTATTAAATTGATAATCGAATGCCGATGGACTCGACTTGCAAAGTTATGTGTTTGTTCAATTATTGAAATTGCAATTAGGTATCGTCATTTCTAGTGGACTCTGGATGATAGAAAATGAAAATTAATTAATTTTTTGTATGTATTAAGTATTTTGTTGTTAAGATATCTCTCTGACTTAAATGTGCGTGTACATATTTCATATTTTTTTGCTTTTTGATATGAGTTGTCTCTATGTCCAATTAAATGTTTTCTTTCTTTTTTTCTTTATAAGTGTTTATCAAACATAATAATGTAACATCTCGTAATAAATGCTTTCTAACTACTACGAAATGGTTCATATTCTCGAGTTTGTATTTTTTTTAACAATTGTAAACAAAAAATACTTTTTTTATATCCCAATCCCTCGTCATATGTAAGTCATACCAAGATATTTTCTTAAGGCTTATTTCATATATAGGTCACCTCCTATATTCGTTTCTTGTTACATATATCGTTTCTTGCACCCTATTCTTGCAATGGCCACTAACCCCAAGACTAGACAACTAACAATGACTGAATAGTCACCATGTACCCCTAATCCCGGGTCACAAGAAGGAAGTGTTCCGTTAAGCCACGGTTCACACGGGGGCAAAAAATCAGGGCGTGAGAGATCCACAATTTTCGAGATGTTGTGGGAATCTTACGTAGGGTGGAGTGTTTTTGTACGTGTTTGATTTACTTTCGGATATAAATTTTGATTTTGTAAGCTGGTATAAAAAGTTATAGTATTATTTGTGTTTGGGTGTTTTTATTAAAATATAAAATTATATGAAAAGCATTGTGTTCTGTATCAGAAATGTAGTTGGGAACAGTGAGAGGTTGACTGACCACTAAAAACTGAGGACTGCGAAAATAATTTATCACTTTAAACTCTCTTTAAACCAAATAGTCAGTCTCGGAAATACTTAGTGGGTAGTATTGGTGAACAATCATATTTTCTTTCTACCCCCTTGGTAGTTATGTATACGAGTATTAATTGATGATGGGGTCACCATGTATAACTAGATAGCTTTTTAATTAATAAACTAGATGCCATTTGAACAAAGGGATGTTTTCGACATTTTCTAACGATGACGTTGAAACATTTTGTTTTTAATTAATGATCAAATTGCACGACATAACGAATATCATAAAATAAATTCATTTTAATTAATTTATACATGTATTTAATTGTATACATGTCTAGGACGTTAATTTATAACGCACTTCCCTACAATTGGTATAAAATAACACGCATCCCCATTTTTCTCACGATGGACATTAAAATTCAGTTAATAAAATAAGTATAACTCCATATGGTAGCGGCCTTTGCTTCATCTAAACTCTGAACCGTATCGTGTGCTTGTGTACTTATATTACATATGTATATCAACATATATTACATATACATTCACGTCCTTAGATCGCTTTCAGGGTGAACAGAACCTCGGGGATCTCCGTCTAGGTCACTTATTAGCATAAATTAAATAAAAAAAATTAGCAGTAACTAGCCCATCGCCTGATAGTGTCCCTTTCCCTTTACTCCCTTAGTCACCTCCTTCACCATACCGAGAAAAACAAAGAACAATAAAATTTCTCCTAAGAATCGAACCCGGAACCTTTACTTTCTAAATTTTATAATCCAACCACAGCTTCACACTCGCCTAAGTATAATTAAACAATAAACCCTTCCCTACAAACACCGAACCGATATAGTTTGAAAAAGTGACGTGGCATCATACTTCCCTCGATCGCTTGGCGGAAGCCGGATGCCACCTTTTTTTTATTAAGATCCTCTCCCTTTTTATAGAGTATAGAGATTTAATTTGAACTTTTTAGTCCACCTGTTTTTATTAGAATTTGGAGCGTCTGATGGGAAAATATTTAGTCATTCATATACTTGAGCTCTCTTTCATAATGTTGTAAACATATTAGCATAACTATCTACTACGTGTGATAATTCGCTAAGCTATGGTTGCGATGGTATTAATAAGGAATATTGTTGACAACCACCTTCAAAATACGTCAACTCTCCTAATCTTTTCTTACATAAACACGTTATAATAATAATAACCTTTATTTCACAACTACAAGACACACACGAAGACATAATACAACTTATTAATAACAGAGTTTTTAATACCTACACACGAGTAGTTCTTGTGTGTACCATTGCGGTGTTAAAAGAGGTTCCGTTTCAGCTTGACGTGTTACGAATGGAGTTGTAAGGAAGTAAGGGGTAATAGGCATAAATTGTAAATTGCAAAGTGATACGTAAAGTCAACGCTAAAAGTGCAGTCTCAGTAACTTTTTATAAGGTTTAGTTTATAAGAACAAAATACAATATTTTTAATTTTGATGCACGCGAACATATAGTAGCCATGACAGTGCAGTGCCAGTTTTAAAATGTAAAATATTGTCTTTTGTTCTTATAAACTTAAACCTTATAAAAAGTTACTTGGACTGCACTTTTAGCACTGAATGTACGTACGATACATACATACGTCAGTCATTTAGTCATTTAGTCGTAATTCAGATTCAACCTAAATAAAGCACAACTGAAATGGCAGCTGGTTACATAGTAGTAGTCCCAGTACAGCATCAAATTGCTCCACATATTAATAATGTCTGCCATATAGTTAGTTGCCCTTTCCGGGTGTCGAACTCGTTCCCACGCTGTGACAGGTGCGCCTCTAGCCAAAACTATCGGCCACCCTACATTCCAATTTCAACTCTATTCAAAAGAGATAAAGCTTAAATTCGTGTGTCATTGGTACACGTTCCGGTATTTGCTTACGAAAGCATTTTTTTGTTTTGTGTGTGGGAATTTGTATATGTTGAGTAGAGGTCGGTGGTGCATCGGATTGACAGGGGCTGGGTTCGATTCCCGGTACAGTATGAACAGCTTAGCCTCAGTTTATAGATACGCTATCAGTTTTGATCTTGAAGTGTTTTCACTATCAGTTTGCTTGCATAGCGTGACGGAGGGGTTATTACGACTAGACTATGTCTATAATGACATTGATGAGCTTGCTTTTAGACACTTTGCCTTGCTTACACAAATATGTATAAACACATATTACATGGTTCACCAGCTGCTACATTAAGTATTGACTTTCATTTTATCATACAGGTTTGAGGTGGTCATAGAATTTCTTCCGCCAATGCGGAGATGCTCACGCGAACATCTTAGTACCTATCCCTGATTGGTCGTAAAAGTAATAAATAAGCAAATTATACAGATGATGGTATATTTCAGAAAATTAAGTATATTCATATTAAAGAAATCAGATACCTTTTTATACCTACTAAAATCCCTTAAACCACTACGGAAGACAAAATAAAAGTTGAAACTAATTAAAAAGTTTAAAATCCTTATTCCAAACTCCATTCAGCAAAACGAGGTCTTTAACCAAAAAGGTTTCATTGAGAACAAAGGCGGAGGATCCCCTTACAAAAGACACCGTAATCCCGCGCCCTTTGTGGCCCAGGGTGGCGTCAAGGTGTTCCCACAAAGGGCCTGCGTTGAGAATCTGACGCGCGATTCATTCTCACAAGGATAGGGTGGGATATAGAGAGGAGCGGAGCGGGTTAAAGGTAGGGGCGAGTTGTACAAGTAAATGTCGTTGCTGATAGTAATGGTTTGCGAATATTATGATAATGTAAACGTAGTGTAGGACGCCCCCTGCTATATGGACCGATGACCTGAAAAAGATCGCTGGTAGTGGTTGGCTGAGGGTTCTTATGTAAAGGAGTTGCTAGGCTATCAAAATATTAAATATTTATTTAGTTATCTAACCTGTTTATAATGGAAATGCCTAAGCGTAATAAGCATTTACAAAACGATACGACGATTACACAAAACATAATATACCTATAATATTATTTAATCGTTCGCTGGTTGTACCATATTATATCTACCGCTTAATCGCTAATCTACACGCCCCGCATAGCTTCAAAACGCACCCTTAACCCAAGGCAATAATCATTTTTTGCATGAAAGGGTGGGAATTCATTTCTTGCATTTATTCCGCGCAAAACCCTTACACGGGTGGTTGCATGTGATTCGCGAATAGGTGACCGAGTCACTGGGTATCTATGTAATACCTGTTGCCCTTTTTTATATCTTCGTTAAATTCCCACGCTGGATTTGTATTGGCATTATACTCCAGTTAAATCATTAGCAACTTTCGAGAAGATTTGGGTACATACATACGCGTCCTTTCTTCTCTTTCGGGGTGGACAGAACCTCGGAAATATTATATAGCAAGTTAGCACTCTTTTTACGCCCCAGCTAGCACAAGAAAATTTGGCTGTAGAATATAAACAATAGGCTTTCTTTGTCATATACATGTTATGCATGTATGTTTTTTTACAAATTCGAGGATGATATACTACGTGATGCATATGTATAAGTAACTCAGGCAAAGTATTATCTAATTCAACAACGGGGATTCGTGATCTCTGCCTACCCCTTTACAGGGAATCAGGCGTGATGTGAATGTATGTATGTATGTATGTCAACAACGTAAGCATCGATAGGAGTATTCTAAACAAGGTTTCAACAACGGATTTATATTAAACAAAGACACAAGAAAGAAAACACGAACTTTGAAATGGTAGTAAATTTTATTTTATTGAAAAACTTTCATATTACTATTTATTACAAACATAGGAATTCGCAATAACTACGTAGGAAAATCGATAAATGCTGAATTACGTAAATCATATCAAATACAATTCAGGTCATTACACTAGTATCCGTATTAGAAAACTTATTTTAAAAGGCCTTTCGAGACTACAAACTAAATGACTATAAACTTCTAAAATATAATTTTATATAAATTTATATTCATATTCAATCATTCTTAAATCAATTTGTTTACTAACTAACATAAACTATTGCGTACATATCTTTTCTACGGTGCTGAAAGCGCGAAGAAATGAAACTTCTTCATATAGTCAAATGCTTATAAACGCCGACATGGAACATCACCTTTCACGTTGGATATTGACTATTTGGGTCCCAAGACCACTTATGCTTATTGCAAAATATCAGTTCAAAATCAGATCAGTAATAGTGTGAAATTGGTAATGGATTAGCTTGGAATATTTTGTATTTTGCCATTTTAAAAGCGATATTAGACACTTGGTAATCCACTACCAATTTCACACTATTATTGATCTTGATATGGAACTGCGTTTGTGCTAAAACGCATTAGTAGACTTGGGCCCCTTGTGAAAGGTGGTTGCCCAGTTTCTGTAAATCTTTTGGGAGGTGGACATACAAAGTTGTTTTATTTAGAACTGACATTAAATCTTGTAATAAGGCCTGCAGTTATAATTACTTCTATTTAAAAGTATCTTTGATAAATCTTAAAGGACATATTATTCTATACAATTTTTTTTCTATACCCTAAATAATAAGATTAGATAGATAATTATTTTTGGCATATCTACGACTAACTATAGTTTTACATAGTTTAACTAACTAGTTATTCATAAGCTGCTTTTTATACTGGCACATATTTTATCACAGAATGTCATATATTGTTTTTTCTGGTTGAACATCAATTACAAATCCTAAATACGTATAAAATCATGTAAAAGCAGATATAATTTCGAAGTAGATAAAAACCAATTTCAATATACAAGTCATACGAATGATAATAATCAATTTTTCCATAAGAAAAACCAACTATATGATAATAAAAAATAATTTGCATTACGTATACATTCATAAAGTTTTATAATATAAAATTGTTTTTAAATTTAAGCATCCTATAGCAAATTTACATATTACAAAACACGCAGAAAATTCCAAATATATCAATTTTATATCATATTGTCAATTTCTAGTTATTAAAACGCACGGAAGACATTTGGCGAAACCATATCAGTCTCATATAAGCTTAGTCGCATATCTCATTCATTGCATGTCAGAGGAACAAAAGCATCTAAATTAAAACGATAATAAAAATCTTAGTCTACAAACAAAGTGCTATAAATCTACGTACATAAAGACAATAAGGCTAATCCAAATTCTTACAAATCACAATCCAATTGCATTCTTAATAATAACAATTTTATATCAAAATACAATCTACAAGTTAAAGGTAAATATTGATATACAAATAATTTTGTTTCTCATTGGCAGGTTGATGTGAAGAGAAATTTTGAATTCAATCTTTAAGAATAAGATCCTTTAGTTTTATGGCACTAATATGATTCAGTTTTTGTATTTTCTAGTTACAATGCAGTAAATTTATACATTTTCTTTTCTTAGCTAAACTGTAAGATAGCCTACGTATATTTTTAGAATCTAGATGATTATTCACTAACATTGCAATAGAGCACAACCTAAAGAAATAAGATTCCCGATTTCTAAGAAATCTAACACTAATTTATCAACCTTTTAACACAAAGATGCTTATCTATGGCAACTCAATCTAAGTAGAAATCATGTATATCTAACTGAAAAAAATGACCTTTGTGTACATTCACAGATTAGGATAAAATAAAAGTACCTTTATACTTTATAAAGTTACGTCTTCATGACTGTGTATCAGTAGTCTTTATTTTGTGAAACGTCAATCAGTTATATTATAAAACAAATTAATTATCATATAAATTGCATTACTTTAAATTACACAGTTACATCTGCATTTTAAACATATGTCACTAATTAGCACACAATAGTAAAAAAATCAATACTCAAATAAGACTTAGTCAATACCTTTTATAATAGACAAGAAAAACTACCCTGTTTTTATCAAAGACGACCACTTCAAACTATTCAACCAATGTACATCTAACCCAAATGTCACTCTGTTTTAGTTAAATGCTTCATTTAACTTAAACAAATTAACCTACAGTTTGTTACATCATCATAAGCTTTACCCACTCTTATTTCTGCACTTTCTGGAGTATACTTTCTCCTACATCCTTTCACATGGGCACTTCGCCCACATACTCAATGCTGAACAAGAAGTCTACTATCTCCTGCACGCTCATCCAGTTGAAAGGCACGAACTGGGTCTTGTTGGTGCACCGGCGCGACCTGTAGTGGTAGCTCGACACGTTGTAGAGAACTACGATGGCTGACACGAAACAGAGCGACGCCAGCCCCAGGAACAGCGCGCTGAAGCGGTCCCTACAAGTAGAAACTGTGACATTCACTTGTTTACTGAATAGGTTATGTACGAAGAAAGCGGACTTGCACAAAACATGGAACTTGTGTTAGGAGTTTGAAGAATGTTCACTCCATAATGTGTGTATCCATATATATGTGTGTATTTAAACACTGGCAACCAGGGGCATTCACAAAACATTGATTTAAGAAGCCTTCTAATTGTCTTTTTTCGCCGAAAATCGAAGAAGGAAGAAGAAGGAACTAAGTAAATAGAATTGATTTGACGATTCGCTAGCAAATTCTTATATTATATGCTAAAATGTTTGTCAATCCGGAAAAATGTAGAAAATATGTATGTAGTTAAAAAATAGTGTAACAGGACATGTACTCACCATAAATATTTGCGCCAGGGTTTGCTTGGAGCGACGGGTTTCTTGCCTTGGCATGTGGTACACGGGACCGACGCTTGCGTCGACACGGACACGGTATCTAAAAGACACAGCAGTGTTAAGATATATAGGATATTAGGTAAGTCTCGTATTTCTAGTTGAAATAAAACTACAGCTCTTTTCTACACGATACTCAATGATGTATATAATGATGATCTACAAATGCGGCGACTAGAACCCATTATAAGAGTTTTAACGGTATTGACATAATAGGCATTTCTCAATTTAAGTGCTTATCATTGTTTTTAGAGGTCTGTAGACCTTAGTGACAATTAAAGTGTTTGCCATGACAACTGTCTAAATTAAAGATTGACCTTTATTACGGAAGGAACTTAAAAATTCAAATATACATACAGCTGTTGCAAAAATTATAATACTATGACAACACTTTATACTAAAACAAAATACTAAAATATGTAAGATCTACACTAACTACTGCCTAACTATATCTACAAAAACGAATGCTATAAGAAAAACTTAAAATATTGCATAAAAAACCACTTCAGGTATACGTAAAGGTATCAAACGCTCTTTAGTTAACTTTAACGACAACTCAAAACAAAATTAAATATCCGATTACAATAGATCAGCAAATGAACAAGTATACACTCATTAAATACAAAACAAAAAGAAAACCGACATAAAATAATTAAGGAGCATGCAAAACCAACTTACTCACTAAAGACGTTTACATTACTAACAAATAAAACCAAAAAGTTACGCTAAACACATCGGACAAACACATTATTTATGAAAATTGCTTTTACCAATAACAGTCTGACATTCAACGCTTGTTAGAGAGCTAAGTCTATCTAGATTTTCCTTAACATCTCCCGCGTCGGTTTCTAAGGCATCCAGTTTGGTTGTCAGCCCCTCGATAACGCCTTTGAAAACCTCATTCTTCTCTTTACCATCTTGGACTAGTTTTTGTAACAATTGCAAGCTCTTATCGTAAGCTTCTATATCCTCTCGCATTTTTTCCTTGTACTCATTATGTTCGGAAAGAAATAATTCTCTCGTTATTTTTTTATTCTTTTCGCAATTTCGACAATTCTGCGTTTTATTCGTATTAGCTACTTCTATTTCGTCTGTTTGAGATTCTATGCTTGCTTTCGATGCTATATTTACATCTAAATCCACTAACATGTTTGCCAACATATCTGTATTAGTAAATTTATCTATCATTAAAGCTTTGACTTCATCTATAGCTTGAGCTAGATTCGTAGTGTCTACAACGAATTCATTTACATCAGTCTGTGTCTCATTATCCACCCCGGTATGGTAAGTATTCGCTTTGGAGCTATTTTGGGAGTCCAGGTCATCTCTTAGTACATTAGGGCTACTATAAAAATTATCTTTAAGGTAATTTAGGTACTTTTTCTCTGTGTTATTTTTGAAGGGTTCAGATTTAGTGTCAAATTCTATAGAGTCAAGTGTGTTGTCATTTTTGAATGCGAATAGTTGTTTACTATCGCCTAAGCTGAGTCTTATTTCGTCAAATATCGACATGTTCCTCGATGATTGATCTTCGTCCAAATTCAAAGATTGTTGGTCTGTTCCTAATGCAATAAGACATATTAGAATTTAGAAATAAGATAAACTACCATAACCGATAACTTACAATTTTCATGGAGAGCCCTTTAGTAACATTCCATTTTACATATAACAAACAAAACTGGTCTTTAAACTACAGTAAAAACAATATTCGTATTACTTATCATGTGTTGATTTCCCAGTAGTACAATTACCTATGAAAGTATATCTTAGTCGCTTAACAGTAAAAGAAAGATCGATCATAGCATAGGTAGAAACATTAGTACTACATAGAGATAGTAAATAACTGACCATTGGTGTATCGGCTGTTGGAGTTGAGGTTGTCGAGCGCCGTGAGCATCTGGTCCTCTGTAAAACTGATGTCGACGGAGCGCTCCATGCGGTTGTACGACTTGTTCAGCATGTCCTTCAGCTCATTCTCCAATATCACCTGCAATACATTACACATACATGCACATCACCGCCATTATCCTTTGCGTAGTTGTTAGACTTCGACGCAACAGGCAGCCACTTGTCACCAAAAAGTCTGAACTCAATGAGGTTCTTCTAGCTTGAGCTAGCAGGGACTAGAATATTATATTTACTTGGAACACAGTTTTATTATCAACAGACACTGGCTGTGAATTGAATTACAGACTATCATTGAATATAATGTAAAGTATCATTGACTCAATAATTCTTCAAAAACAAAAATCTAATTTTGTATTAGATTATCACCTATCATAACAGATCTGATAAATCACGGTTAACCTAGAGTTCTGGGGCCAAAGTGCACTAATGCTTTTTGCAAAACATCAATTGAGTAACAGTGTGAAGTTGTTCATGGAATATTAAAAGTGACTTTCGCTGTCATCAATGGTTACATGTAGCACTTGCCAATCCACTAGCAACTCCACACTATTACTGAAATAATATTGAATTACGATTGTGCTAAAATGCACTATAGTGTATTCGCGTTAAGAAAATAGTGACGTCATAATATTCAGACGTTAAACTGGCCAATGAGACGTGAGTGAATGAGAAAACAGTCACATTGACCAATCGCAGACAACCGTTGTCACGTCTCATTGGTCAAATCGTTTGGGGTAATGATGACGTCACTATTTTCTTAACGCGAATACCCTATAGTAGACTAGAGCACCTAAATCACACAAGAGACTCTTATAATTCCTTGGCCTTACCTTTTCCTTAAGAAGCTGCTGCAGCAGGTCGTCGGCATCCCTTAACCGTCCGCCCCTCTCGGAGCACTCGGCCTTGAGGCGCTCGTTCTCCTCCAGCAGCTTGGCCTGGCGCTGCGAGTACATCTCGTTGATGCGGTGGCACTCCGCCTTCGACGTGTCCAGCTGTGCTTGCAGGGTGGTGCTCTGGAATAAGACGTATTATATAGAACTATTTACTTATAGTTTTAAGAGATTCGCGATTTAAACTCATGATTAATAACTAGCGGTACTTATCGCGTATGTTTTTATATAATAAAGTTACCTTTATTAACCCTAATAAGGTAACTTAAAGGGTTAATAAAGGTAACTTTATTATATAAAAACATACACGATAAGTTCCGCTAGTTATTAACTATTTACTTGTTTACTAATACGATTCACTACCTATCACGTTGGGTGCTGTCTATCTAGTGAAACACGGGCTTCAAGTGGCCCATGCTTAACATGCCTTTGAAACTTTAGAGATGGACACTCAAACCTCTGACAACAATAAAAAGAGAGTGTGTTGTTTCCTTATTCCATGATTGAATTCACCAGGGTGTCTTTCATTGTATGTAGCTAATTATAGTAGTGATAACTAATAATAATAGTTTTATTTTCTATTCTATTTACGCTCTAGACCACACACCTAGATAAATAACAAAATATCAATCAATTGAAGTTAAATAATTATGTAACTTTTACAGTGCTGATCTGCAACCTAACAAGATTTGAAAAATTGTATCCATATTCTTTCAAGTTTTAGTTTCACGCAATATCATCAGTAAAACCATTTCATTAATAATATATGAATACATACCTTAACTTCTAGTGCCTCAGAAGAGTCACTCACAGTCTTCAAGTTAACTTTGAGAGTTTCCGCTTCTTGGTTGGCAGTGGCCAAGGCAGCCTCCGTGGAGACCAGCCTCTCACACACGTCAGTGTAGTCAGAACGCAGGTGGACTAGCGACATGTTCTCGTCACGGATACTGGAATATAAGAAAATACACATCAATTGGAATTATGGTAGGGTAAAAATCTAGCCAAGTCGAACCCAAGTGCCTTAGAAAACATTACGTAAGTGCAAGTCACTTTCAATTTAACCGAAAAGACGTAAATTTTCTTAGGTCTATTATGCCAATGTAGTCCAAATTTTGGACCAAGTAGGTCCATTTTAGAACAACCATATCTATCTAGGCAACTGCCTACCCAGTCCTCTTTCCATTGCTAGGGGCCTAGTAAACATCTCAAAGATTATTTCTAGTAATTAATCACCACTCACACTTTGAGATGAGTCCTCAAAGTCTGCAGCTCTGCCTGCAGCCCAGCCACGGCCTCCTCGTGCTGTCGGCTGACGAAGTCTAGCTGCCCACGCAGCTGTGTCACTAGATGCACCTTCTCTCGCAGCTCACATTGCATCTCTTCTATGTTTAGGAAGCCTGCAACATATATTGGAGAGTACTGAGGACCAGGGAATAAGCACTTACTAATTTATTATCATTTCTAATTTACATAGCTGTTAGTATAGAATGGTGATCACTATCTAATATCTATTCAGATATAACAAATGACCTGTATTTCAGTGACCATCACTTATAATTTGCTAGCATTTATCTCTACTTTCTAAATGCTATTAATCAAATTACAATGAATGATACTACATATATCAATGTTAGGCTTACCATCACTAGAAATTCCTGAATCTGAATCCTGCAGAACATGCCCCATCCTCAGATTGTAACTGAAAGGAGATTGAAAATACACATTACCCATATACTACATAGGTAGTATGGAACTTAAATGGTACATAAATAACTAGATGTTTTATTCTTACTGGGCAGTGCATTGATATACTAAAATTAATTATTTAAATAAACTGACACTTGATGTCTTGGTGTTATGCACTGCAGGGATAATGGGTTTAAAGAGTAATTATTTATCAGCAACTAGCAATAGCTAGAATAATGTTGACTGACATATAAAACCTGTTGCATAACTAAATATGTAATTAACTGTGGTTTTACAACCTTGCATTGATTTATATGAACATTGTAATTGAATACAAAGTTAATATCAAATTACTAGATAGCTATAATATTTCATGAATACATCCTAAAGGGGTGAACAGGATACCAATGGAAACCATTGCTTGGCTGGCTGGTGTATAGTCTAATACAACTCTTCTTAACATAGAAAACATAGGGATGGACTCAGAATCATGATCGACATATAATTTGCTCTCCGATGTTAGGCTGGATTGTTGATCTAGAAAAACTGCCACCTAGCTGACAATCTTTTTGAATAGTATTTAGAAGTAACTAAGTTCTCACGGCTATGTATTTCAAATTCTAATTAATATTGCCATTACAAGCCTGTCAGTAAAAATAAGGATGAAACACTTACCTCTCCTCCAGATCGACTTTAGACTTGTGAGTCTCACTGTACTTGTTCAGAGCCATTGCTAGATCTGTCACACCAATTTCTGGGTCTCCTGAGTCAGGGTCTAATAATGATCTCAGCGTTTCATACTCTGGTCTGTGAAAACATGATATTCCATATTCAGACACAGAAAATAATGCCACAAATAATCCTAGTATTCCTTGGTATAACTGACCGTTTATGTGTATGAATAGTGTTGGACTCACTCACCAGGTATCAAATTAGGTACTGACTATATGTTGTATAGCAATGTCCCTTAAATAAATGTGTACTTTACTTTTATTTGATTAAACACTCAACAAAAATAGTTAAGATGATTCATAATGTGGAATTAGTTCAATGTTAACGTTTTAAAGAAGTTTTTATTTATAGTTTTAGAAAAATGTATTGGAATGTGACCTATATTTGTAGCTACTTATAGAGTCTACCTACATTCTGTGACAGAACAGGTACTCTAAAATGCATACTCTATTGTATATATAGTTTTTAAATGTTAGTAAACTTACTTGTGGGTGTTCGCATTGGAGAATTTATCCATCAAAAAGTTAACGTGAAGAGACGCGTGACTGTCGGCGCCGCAGAATTCAAACATTTGCAATGCAGTTTCAAAATACTCTGTAAAAGAAAACTCAGCGGTCGTTACTCTATCCAAAATAGGCATAATAACAACGCGCTGCAAGAGGCATGCGGTCTATTTATTTACATTGCTCGTATTCTATTTTAATCCTTACCATTTGAGGAATCCATTATTTGATTCGGTCACACGCCGGGTTCAAACAATGTGATTATAAAATTGAGAAGCGTAATGAATCAATACTACAAGCAACTCATTTAATGAGTTACTTATAAGTAACCGTTTGTTTCAAATGGCTTTATCAGTAGAAGTAAAAAATCTTAGTCAGAAAACGTACGCAACGAACATTCACAATAACAACAAACTCTTTTTTTATTAGCTATGCATCATGGTATTGTTGCTGAAATGTCGCTTTTGACATAACTTTATTGTCAGAACGCACGTACTGACATAAATCCTTTAAGAAAAAAATTGCAGGACAATGACCCCAAATTCAAAATAAACGGAATTACCTGAATACACAATAATATGTATCTCATGTTTACAATATTTCAATATCTATCTACGTAATATTAACATATATGATTACAAATAATGTATTATCAGCTCCTAATAACGTTTATATTTACTTCTCAACTCATCCTGTAGGTTTTAAAATACAAAATAGCTCTGTATATTGCGTATAGCAAGAATTTACGTTTGGATGAAGATTGCTAATATATTTATGAAGGAGAAACTCCTCCCATATCCATACACTCCATATTATAAGAAATTATTCCTTTTAATTGAAATTAAATAAGAAATAATAGAATATCAGCGTTCCATTCTCACAGAATAATAATAATAACTTACATAAGGCTACCATTCATTGTAAGTTTGTCAGAGATTCACAAAAGGATGGATATGGCTTCCATTTGCTCCAACTTGCTAATAACAAACTAAACTAACGTAACGAATAAATCAAGGATATCTTTTTTGACAGGATTTAAAACACCGAATTACTTTACATTTTAACTTTATTCTTTATTGATCTTAAAGTAGGTAAATACAACAAAAAAAATCTAAAACCCAAAAAAACATCACATTTTCCAGATCTATCGAGTCCATATAATGTTCAGCACTTCGAGGAGACCTTGGTGCAGCTGCAGCGAGGGCAGTTTCGCCTCCAGCATCTGGAAGTCGCTTAGCTCCATCTGGAGGCAGAAAAATATAATTATTTACTCCTGTATAATTCCTATTTGGGCCATAGAACGTCACCTAAATATATATTTCTATTTTAATGACACTAACGATACTAACATATATACACATCACGCCTGATTTCCTGTAGAGGGGTAGGAAGAGATCCTGTCCCATTTGCCCCGATCCTGGCAGATCACTTTCACTTCATTCATACACACTCGCTACAAATATTATATTAATATATAATTACAAATCAATGAACTAAATGTGTATACAGAGATGTTTGGACATATATTTTCCAAAACATTGGAGAAAAATTTTGGGACTCTACGAACATACATACCCTTGTATAGAAACTCTGTAGTTACAAGTTATAATGTCTCCTCCCAAAAAGTAAAGTATCAATTCACTACAAACTTTATTTGCAAACACACGTTTTCAATGTTGTTACAAATTGGTATTTAAGGTACAGTGTGTTCGACCGTATCAGGCATGCAAAATAACGAAATTATGTTGGTTGAAAGTAAGTTGTGTTGGCAGAATATGAAAGTAGTAACTCGTAGTCCCTCACCCCATCTGGAGGGTCCCTGGCCCTTGGCGGCAGGCGGCCGTGCATCCTCTCACAGAGGGCGCACAGCCCACACCACGTGCGGAAGTTCAGCAACGCCGGCTCCTGCTGTGAACGTCATGGGGAACATTAGCGACAGGTTTCTAGTTCAAGTCCTAGCTAGCAAGAAAAGGCGGTGGTTTCTTATCACTGTATAGTATAAAACAAAGTCGCTTTTTCTGTCCCTATGTCCCTTTGTATGCTTAAATCTTTGAAACTACGCAACGGATTTTGATGCGGTTTTTTTTAATAGATAGAGTGATTCAAGAGGAAGGTTTGTATGTATAATAACATCCATTAAATAGTGGAGCAGGCTATATATTTTATACCCGTGCGAAGCCGGAGCGGGTCACTAGTAATAAATAAAAGATTATTATATCCATCATACACATGCGATAAGGACCTAGTGGCTAAACGCCAAGGCGATATATATTGAAAGTTATGGGATTGACATACGCATTAACTCGTGTCTATCCGAATGCATTGTCATTTTGTATAAGGGTGACATTTCGATTCAACATAGCGTTGGCACTTGACAAGGGAGAAAATCAAAGAGTTGGGAATCCACTATGAACCAGTGATCATTATATTCAAAACTTTATTGTCAATGAGCTAATCACGACGAAAAATACTTGGGACCCTTCTACCAGTCCAACGCCATTGAAATAATGAATATAAATTAAAAAATAAAATAAAATTCACTTCAAAAAGACACAAGACCATCGACTACAGAAACAAAACGGAAAACAACAATTTGAGACGCGCCGTAAGCTGGCCCCGGGCCCTTACGAAAGGGATGCGTTTCAGTTACTTGCTAGCAGAAAGGGTAGCCCAATCTGCCAGCACTAATGTTATGACAGACCCCGACACATCACGCAAACGGATTCCTTTTACATAAAAAACATATAATATACATATTATAATATGCATATGTATGTATCTAGTAGACAATTAACATCGGCAAATAATCAATAACTTTGTGAATAATATAAATTGTGTCTTACTACTCTTTACTTACATTTACAATTTCCTTCGTCTGCTGCGAAAGGTTTCTTCTCTCTCCGAGAGGTATCACCCTCATGTCGTCCCCGTAGGAGTCGTCTTCTCGGTACTCGTCCCACTCCATTATCTTCTTCAACTCCTGCACGCTTTCATCAGAGAGAATCCCGCCCATCATCAATTGGAGACCTTTTTCTACGCCCTAGGTTGAATGAAAGGCTGGTTAGTACTTCACATGGATTCATATACATGTATGTCTCTTAATTGGTTTTAGATAATTATTGACTTATTAATATTTTTAATTTTAGACACCATATTGAAAAAGGGTAACGTTAAAAGTACCTATAACCTCTGAATGTGTATGAGGAGATCTATGAGTGTCAATGAAGCGAAAGTGGTTAGTCAGGATCGGATTTTCCTCTACAGGGAATCAGGCGTGATGTGTATGTATGTATTAAGTTTGGTTACAGATTGCTAGTTCATCACCCAAATGACCCAATTAAACCTAAGTCGCTTTCGAAGATTACGTATCAACTAATATCAGACGTATACAAAAATGAAATGAAATGAGAGCAATTAATCGTTAATTCTTCAGTAATTAATTCTTAAGTATGGTTGAAATTGGATATTTCAACCAGTCCTCCCAATTCCACTCACCGTGACGGGCATAAGGTATCCCTCTGGCCTGATCTTCTTCAGCACCGTCAGGTACAGCAGCTGCTTTGACTTGTTCACGTGCACGAAGTTCGCTGCATACTGCATCGGGGATAGCTCTGTGGACATAAAATAACTGCTATTATATTTCAGGGTATAAGGCATACTTTATTGAGGGACTTTGAATACCATTTTTGAGACTCATGGTCTATTAATTAGTAGATGAAAATAAATCATCGAGAATCGGGAAACCAGCATCAGAAAAATAATTCATTGTAGGATAGGTCATATTTATTTATAGTGTATTACGATTTTTTATGACGTTGGGGATAAGCTGAAAAATTCATAAATAATAATAATAATATTTGGACATTATTACACCAATTGAACTAGCCCCTTGGTAAGTACATTTAAGACTTGTGTTAAGGGTACTAGTCAACGTATATTTAAGAAATGTATACATATTATATATAGATAAATACATATATAGCATATATAATCAACGACCAGACTGGAAAGCAGTAGAAAAGCGTAGTTCTTAACTCTGCCACCACCGGGAATCGAACCCGGGACCCCATGATTAGCGTTCAGGTGTCTAACCGATCGCGCCACGGAGGTCGTCAAGTCAATAAATAAAGTTTACTTTTTGAGACCTGGGACTCAAATCCAGATTACCGATGTGATTAGAAAAGCTCTAGGTCACCTTGGAGCATCCTCGTATCCAAGGGCAGGGTGAAGTGAGCGTTCTTCCTGGAGAAAACCCTGGGGATGTGCAGCAGCTCGCTCAGCCCAAACGCCTGGGCACTCGCCTCCTTCATCAGAGCCTGGATCTCGGAAGGTGGACTTCTGGAAGGCTTCGTTCTTAACGCCTCTTGGAGGACAAAACGTCTCTGTGGGAAAAGGGAACACCAGCGTTATTATTGGTAACTTCGTTGAGGTGGAATGGTGACATTTAAAAACATTTGTGAAACCTTTAGGTTGACAAACTTCTATAAATTGTCGGGCGGATAGGCGGAAAAGTTGTCAATATAGCAACCTGATAGCTACTTCGACCAAGTCTGTGATGTTGATAGATTGCTGGCTAGACTTAATGGAATCTATTGGGAGATAGCTTAGCAATGTGTCATCAATACTCCATATTAATAAATGCCCCCTTGCATATCTTCGAAGCACCATCCACAAATGGACAAACAGACGTTTCTTTGATACAAATATTGGAACATGTCACATACATACACATCCCACCCATTTCGCTAAAGAGAGTTTGACAGAGATCAAAGATGCTCATTTTCCTCAATCCTGGCAAACCAGTTTCGCTTCATTGATCTTTATTCCTTAACACGTTACCTTGAGATAGAATTCCGTCTGGATGGCCTCCTCATCCACATCCCGATGCAGGTACTTGAGGATGTCGTAGCCCAGGAAGGAGTCCGTGGTGGGCACTGGCGGCGCCTTCACCACCGGCAGGTGCAGCGTGAAGTCTGACTTCTCTGAACCACCTGGGGAACATAGGACGATGATGCTAGGATTGGCCTACCTATTAAGTATATTCAAGTCTGACATAGAGGGCAACCTGTCACTAATATTACCGTTATCATATCACATAAAAATCAAAATTTTGATGGTTATGCCAAAGTTGATCTGAAATATATTTGGTCCTCTCCAAAAGTAAAGATATAAGAATACTAGAATTGTGTACATCTGTGTATCGGTATCCACATACAAGAGACACAATAGATAAATAGTTTTGATGCCAAATCCCCGATAGGGTGGTTGTTAAACGAGATACAAACGAACAAATCGTTTGGAATATAAGTTACGGCTACGACGTAGGCCATACCTGCCAACGATCCCCTCGAACTTCCATTCTTCGAATCATTATTGATACCAGCAATCTGCAACAGAAGGACACGTATGTAATCTTTTTTGAAGTAATATACATATATGTACATACACGTCCTATAGTTCCTTTCGATGTGGACAGAACCTCGGATATAGAATATCTACTAGGTCATTTATATCGTGAATATTGAGGTTGCGATGTCATAATGGAACTTTGGTGACAGATTGCTAGCCCATCGCCCAATAGATTCTATTTACCTCTAGTTCTTTACCAATTACGTACGTAATACTCCAGTAGTAAAAAAGAAAAAGAACTTGTCAACTTGTTACTCAACACTTCATTAAATGTTTACAAACTAAATATGCATAACCTTTAAATTGATTACAACTATCATCTCACACTAAAATAGGTATATCTTTCTCTTTGATATCTTTCTTTAGAACAGGCCCTTTTTATTTCAATCACAGGAGCACTGTTTAGTTGCACTCACTTGCGTCTCGGGGTCCTGCTGCGTGTGTGCTGCCAGTCCCGCGGAGGTCATCCGGTCGGAGCCGTGCCTACCCTTGCGCCGCCGCTTCCCGCGACGACGGATCTCCGCTGCATCTAAGACAAGAAAAGAGATATAATTATAGTAGTGATCGATAAATGTAGGAACTATAGTACCTGTAGTTATAGACTTAATAAGTAGGAGAATTCAGATATTGATGCCATTAGCTTCATTAAGAACCCGGTCTCTTCTCGATTGCATAGCCAAAATGTGCATGCAAAAGAATGTATATTCCAAGTTCCATAGTTTGTGATTTGAAACAGATAGGACTGGCCAATAATAATTATCAATATAAAGACCACTTATGAAATATGATTAGCTTACAAAGAACGAGCGGTTTTGAGCGAATTTCAACATTATATAAAATTGATCTGTCTTGGAAGTTACAGCATGTGTATTTCTATAATTCAACATACCATCATCAGCATTGGACAGAGACAACAGTCCATCTTCAGCCCCGTCCTGTAGCTCTGGCTTGACGGTGACCTTTGGCTGCTGAGTGGCCGCCGCTTCTGTCTTTGCCTTCCCTTTGGTTTTCGTTATTTGCAAAGCTTTTAGCTGTTTCTGAAATGTACATTAAATACTTTAAATGGCTGTTTGTTTAACTTTTGTACGTAAACAAGTTTCAGTTTTGGTGCATTATATTTATGTGCATACATCGAATAATTTTTACAAATAATTATAACTAAATTTATATTATCAGTGACTAAATATTAAAATGACGACTAAATAATGAACAACGTAAAATAATGCTCTCTTATATCATGTAAAACACCAAACACATGACAATTCCATCATCATATACATAGAACTCCATTCAACTCATTTGTCTAATATTTTACCTCCAACATATTAAAAAACGCCGCACTATCCCACACCATAGTCTTCTCCTTCTTGACTATCTTCTTCGGAGGGGCCCTGTAGCTCCTCAGCCTGATCCTCTTCAGGTCCCCCAAATGCTCCAGAGAGGTTCTCGAAAGAGGTGTGTTGGACGCCAACCTCTTCCGAGAGCGGGGCGCGAAGGAAACCACAACCTTCGTCAAGTGCATCATGGTGCAATCGCAGAACACCGGCGGTATTAAGGGAGGCAACTTCAACGGTCTCCGCCTGGTCTTCGGCTTTATAACCTTCAGGTTGTCTCCCGTCACGCAAAGGTTGTTGGTTCGATTCCTCTGCTTCACTTTTTGCACTATGTGCGGGATTAACTTAGTTTTTGATATCACGATTGGATACATCTTGGGCTTTCGATACAGTCACTGTTGTGGTGGTGTTTTATCGAATACTGTATTTGAAGAGCGGTTTTGTGTTATCGGTGGACTAGTATTGATTAATGTTGACGCGACGATGGCTTTGCTTCTGATAATGTTTCCAGTACGGCAGCTTTCAGATAAGCAAGTGTGGTATTACTCATATCGATAGAAATGATTAATAATATTGTAAAGCTTATAAGGGCCGTAGGACTGGAGTTAAACAACGCTAGGATCTGGTCATTTTTTGGACTGTACGATGATTTAACCATCATAACAATCAACGACGTATGGTTTTGACGAGAAAAACTTATCTCACACGATTTTTTACTGCAATATCGTACAACAAAATCATACATCTTTAAATTAATTTCCATAATTTCCATAAATTAAAATTAATTTCCATAAGTTATTATCATCTAAATATTGCGATTACTTTTTATTAACATTTCCATTAGTAATGCTCGAGCGGGGATATAACTCAACCTCGATTCCCGGACAAAGATCCCAACTCCTAGCTATACCTTACTACTACTACAATATATGATCTGTGCCACTACCAAAGACCAGCACTAACCTTCCTGAGATACTGTGCGTGGTGCACAGGCCTCTCCTTGAGCCTGAGGGCAGCCGTGAAGGGAGGCAGCTGCTTGTCCCCCGTCGCGTGGGGGTCGCTCCCCTCCCTCGCCTGCACCATCTCCAGCGTATGGTGGGGGCCATGGTAGCCTAGGGTTTCCTGGGGCAAAGATATGTGGTTAGAAATCATTGAAGAGTTACATAAGGTCTACTATAGAGCGCCACACCCCTCTTCTCCATCAAATTGTAGGTTTCCGTTGGGTTGTGTCGTTGTTGGTCTCTTGTCGTTCTGAATAATGTGAATCTTATTTATTCATGTACTACACATTTCACATTAGTTTTGATCGGTAGGCTAGGTACCGTTACCGTTAAGATATACAAACACTAAAGTCATTTAATTTCTTTCAAGATGCCCAATACATCGACCATATTGATTGCTGCCTAAAAATACAGCTTAAAGTGAAGCTAATTACGGGAATGAAATGAAAAAATTGGGAATTTTGCTAGCTTAACTATATGAATCTTATATAGATAACCATGGCCATTCTATATATCCATAGCCCCATAGATTCATATTACGATAAGCCCATAAAAAAGGCATCTAGTAAACAATCTACGAGTATTTACTTCCTTATTAAACACAAGTGACATTCAACCCTGGTGGTTACTACCTGGCTATGACTCCTCCGTAGATCCAGCACAAGGGTGCTTCTGGTGCCCGTCTGGTCCGGAGTGAAACAGCGCCTCGAGCCTCGCGACTTCCCGCTCGTCACCGTAGGGGCTGGCGTCAGGGGCCGCGAGTCTGTCTCTGCGAATCTAGAAAACGCAACGTCGAATTCAGCAAAGGTTGGGAAAAGCTTAAAAATAATTATATTCTTATAGTTAATTTTGTTTCATTCATGATACTACAGTTTCGTGAGTCATTGACTGATACTGGACTCTAGTGTACTTCGGTATTAGGTTGGTTCACTAAATAAATACTTTTTCATTGCTCTTCATTTCATTTAGTATATTATATACAATCACATAAAGCTGCCTTGCGCCTGACATGTTTTAAAAGGCGAAAAGGGACATCTACCCAATAATAAAAGGATAATCTTACCTGCGAAACATCTCTTCGGAGAGAAGATCGTGTCTCCCTCTATCCAGACTGTGCCTCCTGCTGCAGTGGCAGTGTTGCTGTGGTCACAAAACAAAATAAAAAAGAAAATAGTATATTTTCTTACAAAAGTATCTTAAAAGTTATATGTAGTAAGTAAAATTACGTAATATAAATAAAATCTACTAAATCTGACTCGGTACTTGTACATACATACAATATATTAACGCCTTTAAGTCCCTAGCGTTATAGGCAGAGACTACCTGGAACGATCCTGAATAATGTCTCTTGCTTCACTCACACTCAGTAACCTTCTCACACATGATCTTCTGCTATTCACACACGTAGTAAGTAAAGTTAAATAATAATATGAAAGTCAAGTAATATGTAGATACTATACGATAGACTTTATGAAATTGATGTTGTTAAAGTATTTTAAAAAGCGGATATTATTGCAGTGACGTGCGGCCGCACTAACTACTCATACTGCGGCACTCAGCGTAATATAATAAACATATGTCAAGGGCTTTATTGGCTTTATACGCAAATACACATGCCTTATATTTTACTATAAGCAAATGAGTGCAAATTAATTGATAATTTTAGCCCATCACTGAATAAACTGTATCATCTCGTAGTCACTTAGTCGACATACCAGAAAGAATAGCAAATAGAAAAATAGCAATTAGCTAGCATTCTAACTTCATTCCAGATAGCACTGAACTAAGGTTCATTCATACTTACGCGCTCATATGCTCACGTCTGTTACGTCCGACAGGATGGATACAGGCTGAGCGATATAATGTCAGTACTCTAGACATAAATATTGCGACTGATGAGGAGATGATGTGTCTCTGACATTCGGTCTAACCCCAAAAGGGACTAAGTATATGTATGGGAGTAGATACTAGCCTAATCGGAGGATAGCTTCAATTTAACCTAGGAGATAATATCGTGTATCCGAAGTCTATCTTCTATTATTCTGATTATTTACGTAGCACTCTATTTACATTTTTTTTTTAATATAAACGTTGCTCTCCAGTGGTCCAGTGGTTCTGACATAAAAGCAGCGTTGCGTTTGCCACCAGACGCAACACACCCAGCTGAGTTAGAACCCTTTTGCTGCGACAATAACATGCACAAGTTATACCCCCTAGTTGGAAAGATTTTTTATTGTAAACGTTTTGTATTGTGTATGTTTTAGTGGCTGTAAATAAACGCTTTTTATTATTATTAAGTTGCGGCCATCCCAAAAGGGATTAAAGCTCATGAATCTACATGTACCCTTCAATTTCTTTCCTTTTAATACACCTTCGACATGCAAACACAAAAGCCATATAATTATCAACGCATTCACGTAATAGTACCCAAAGCTACGTACAGGTGGCGTTCTGCTGTCCTTGGCATATTTGACCACGTCTCTCGTGGCGGTGTCAGCGGGGTGGTTGCACAGCACGGAGCAGTTCCTGGAGAAAGGGTTGTAGAGGGCCGCGAAGGGCCTCATCATGAAGGGGGCTGGCAGCACCTCGCATTTCAGGTTTAGTTCTGCTGGGTTCTGAGGCTGGAATGGAACGAAAGTGTAAGACGTTACAAGGGAAAGGATAGCTAATTATACAATATACCATTATGATTGTGCATCACTACATAGTATAAAACAAAGTCACTTTTTTGTCCCTATTTCCCTTTGTATGCTTAAATCTTTGAAACTACGCAACGGATTTTGATGAGGTTTTTTTTAATAGATAGAGTGATTCAAGAGGAAGGTTTATATGTATGTATAATAACATCCATTAAATAGTAGAGTAGGCTATATATTTTATACCCGTGCAAAGCCGGAGCGGGTCACTAGTAGTTATTATAAAATATAACGTCTGGGGAATGCCAAATAGCTGCCATTCTACCCTGTATGTCGTAGGTGGTAACTAAGGAAAAATGGAATTTATCGAACGATGGGCTAGCAACCTGTACGCAGTGTTCCATATAACATCACAAGCCCAATATTCATGCTGATAAGTGACCAAGGAGATTCGTTCATGTACCCCAGTTTCTGTCCACCGGGAAAGCGATTAGGGACGTGAATCTATATGAATTTTAAAATATACCCAAAACCGTCGTTCCCTTTTAGGGTGAACAAAACTTGTATTTCTTGGTACCTTTAATATAATCATCGGCGTCATTACCACTAGTTTTGATATAGCATATAGGAAATAGTTTCCTTCATTTACATTACCTCTAGTGATTTATTAACTTACGCCATGATGGTAGAGAGCAGTTAGGTAGTTACCATTCTATTTACATCGCAAATAAAAGGATTAAAACACTAACCTTTGTCTCACTGCTGCTGGTTTTATAGGGCAGGGCTGCAATCAGCCCCGTATTACTAGTCAGGGCCAAATAATTCGTACACATGTTGATAAAACAGTATAAAACGAAATAAAACACTAAAATATTACTTCACTATGATAAAATTATTAAAAATATGGCTTAGCTCTGGCTCAATTTACGTTTATTTTCCATCAGTTGCCATGGTGATTTGTAAACAAATGTATTGTGGTGTGACGCAGCAAAGGCGGTAAAAACTTTATATGAACTTTTCGTAAACAAATATACGACTATAGGTAGCAGTCGTAGGTTAAAGGCAAATAGTATGCTGGCAGTCTTTCCTTTCGCCTTATTGTACTAGGGAAAAAGGACTTAGAATAAATGGAATTATACCCGACGCGCTAAAAACTTAACTTGACAATTTAATGGCATTGTAAAATCGAGAATATACTATGTCTAAGAGATTCTGCGTATACCTAAAAGGATAAATATGTATAAGGTTTTTCTTGTATCTTGTATCCCATGTATATCCATAAACGTTCGATCATTGGACAAACGTCTCTGTCATGCCAATAAGGCACTAGAGTACCCGCCACATAAGGTGGCAGTTGGAGGCGTCGCCACAGTCGCGTAATCCAGTGTTGCCAGTAAACACGCCAAAACTAGCACTCACTGTGCCATACGGCTCGATACATTATATTGAGGTTTCATTTGTAACGATCTTTGGTTGCAGAGCTATAAACTCAAATAAAACAAATTAATATACCAAAGTCAAAATATTTTTATTCAAAATAGGCCCTATCATAAGCTCTCTTTGAAAGTTATTTTATGATCTAAGTACAAATTAAAAAAACTATATATTGACAAAAGGAATATATATGAGTGAAGTGGAAGGGCGGTTACGTAGGGGCCGGCCTAATAAGACATATATATAACAGTCAGATAGACGCTATATTGAAAAAAGGTGACGTTAGGAGTACCTATAAGCGCCGAGAGTGTATTAGAGAATGTATGAATGTCAATGAAGCGAAAGTCGGAAAGTCTGTCAGGATCGGGACAAATGGGGATCCGTGATCTCTGCCTACCCCTCTACAGGGAATCAGGCGTGATGTGTATGTATGTATGTAAAAAAACTATTTCAAACATGGCACTGAGCATTGTATTTACATATTTTTACCGAGGTTAGTTCACCAACCATTTCGGCTGCTCAAGATGCCACGTCATGAAGACCACGACCGCTCTGATAAGAGCGTAACGATTGAGAAGAAGAAGTTCAGCGGAGACCCTTGGAGAAGAACTAACAAGAATCTCCAGAAATCAATTTATTATAATCACCCTTAACAAACATAAAAATTACAAAGAGTGGGCAAAAAACACAACGCTGGTAATACTAAATTTACCTTTCATACAAAATAACACGCAATGGCGGAAACGTCAAATTTAGTTCCAAGTTTGGCTACTGCCACCTTATGTGGCGGGTACTCTACCTTACGAATAGAAAAGCAGATGTTTATATTATATTCCAGTCCCAGATCAGCACGAGACAGTATTATATTTATACCTAGTATTATGTGTTATTGATCTGTGACGAATCACGAATTCAATTTAGAGTACCCGCCACATAAGGTGGCAGTTGGAGGCGTCGCCACAGTCGCGTAATCCAGTGTTGCCAGTAAACACGCCAAAACTAGCACTCACTGTGCCATACGGCTCGATACATTATATTGAGGTTTCATTTGTAACGATCTTTGGTTGCAGAGCTATAAACTCAAATAAAACAAATTAATATACCAAAGTCAAAAGTCAAAATATTTTTATTCACAATAG
Organism: Leucoptera coffeella; assembly: GCA_030578115.1. Classification (NCBI taxonomy): domain Eukaryota; kingdom Metazoa; phylum Arthropoda; class Insecta; order Lepidoptera; family Lyonetiidae; genus Leucoptera; species Leucoptera coffeella. The sequence goes on from JAMBLF010001022.1 coordinate 127,846, forward strand.
GCCCTATCATAAGCTCTCTTTGAAAGTTATTTTATGATCTAAGTACAAATTAAAAAAACTATATATTGACAAAAGGAATATATATGTGAGAAGTGGAAGGGCGGTTACGTAGGGGCCGGCCTAATAAGACATATATGTAACAGTCAGATAGACGCTATATTGAAAAAAGGTGACGTTAGGAGTACCTATAACCGCCGAGAGTGTATTAGAGAATGTATGAATGTCAATGAAGCGAAAGTGGTCTGTCAGGATCGGGACAAATGGGGGTCCGTGATCTCTGCCTACCCCTCTACAGGGAATCAGGCGTGATGTGTATGTATGTATGTAAAAAAACTATTTCAAACATGGCACTGAGCATTGTCTTTACATATTTTTACCGAGGTTAGTTCACCAACCATTTCGGCTGCTCAAGATGCCACGTCATGAAGACCACGACCGCTCTGATAAGAGCGTAACGATTGAGAAGAAGAAGTTCAGCGGAGACCCTTGGAGAAGAACTAACAAGAAACTCCAGAAATCAATTTATTATAATCACCCTTAACAAACATAAAAATTACAAAGAGTAGGCAAAAAACACAACGCTGGTAATACTAAATTTACCTTTCATACAAAATAACACGCAATGGCGGAAACGTCAAATTTAGTTCCAAGTTTGGCTACTGCCCCCTTATGTGGCGGGTACTCTACGTAAAACGTTGTATGTAACACATTAAAATCGCATTAGGTGAACAAAAATAACACGATAGCTAAATGTATTATTACTTGACGCATTAAATTGAATAGTTTATGATATTAAAAATTTCAAAACATCGATTTACGGCTACACAGTTATTACGGTGATGACAAGCATCTGCATTCTGTCTGTAGAGTACCCGCCACATAAGGTGGCAGTAGCCAAACTTGGAACTAAATTTGACGTTTCCGCCGTTGCGTGTTATTTTGTATGAAAGGTAAATTTAGTATTACCAGCGTTGTGTTTTTTGCCCACTCTTTGTAATTTTTATGTTTGTTAAGGGTGATTATAATAAATTGATTTCTGGAGTTTCTTGTTAGTTCTTCTCCAAGGGTCTCCGCTGAACTTCTTCTTCTCAATCGTTACACTCTTATCAGAGCGGTCGTGGTCTTCATGACGTGGCATCTTGAGCAGCCGAAATGGTTGGTGAACTAACCTCGGTAAAAATATGTAAAGACAATGCTCAGTGCCATGTTTGAAATAGTTTTTTTACATACATACATACACATCACGCCTGATTCCCTGTAGAGGGGTAGACAGAGATCACGGATCCCCATTTGTCCCGATCCTGACAGACCACTTTCGCTTCATTGACATTCATACATTCTCTAATACACTCTCGGCGGTTATAGGTACTCCTAACGTCACCTTTTTTCAATATAGCGTCTATCTGACTGTTACATATATGTCTTATTAGGCCGGCCCCTACGTAACCGCCCTTCCACTTCACTCATATATATTCCTTTTGTCAATATATAGTTTTTTTAATTTGTACTTAGATCATAAAATAACTTTCAAAGAGAGCTTATGATAGGGCCTATTTTGAATAAAAATATTTTGACTTTTGACTTTGGTATCTTAATTTGTTTTATTTGAGTTTATAGCTCTGCAACCAAAGATCGTTACAAATGAAACCTCAATATAATGTATCGAGCCGTATGGCACAGTGAGTGCTAGTTTTGGCGTGTTTACTGGCAACACTGGATTACGCGACTGTGGCGACGCCTCCAACTGCCACCTTATGTGGCGGGTACTCTATAGAATGGTTTCGACCTGTTCAAAGCGACATTGACTATCACATGTCACTTTGAATGCTGACTATGTGGTGAAAATAGAATTTATTGCCACTATAAATGCAGATGTACATGGAAACCTCAGCTTACATTTGTATATGGACACCACCGCGATTTATATGTTTGTCGGTACTAACATATTATATAGCACTATGTATGTAAGTAGGTATACCTAAACGTAATGCTGAATCGATGGATTTACCACCTGTCATGTTGGATACCTACTGTTTATCTGCTGAAACATGAGTTTTGAGAGGTCTACAGTGATACATTTAGCTTCTGGCCGTCCCTTAAGGATTAACGGTCGTGAAACATATGTTATGCTCTAGCGTATCCTTTTTGTCTCACCCACGTGAACGTGATCCCATTTTTTTCGTTCTTCCTGCAATCCGGTCGCCGCCAATGGTTACTGGGCTATTTTAGGCGACGTTACGTCAAAACCGTAGAATTAAATTTAACTGTTTCCATAAAACAGTGGGCAGCGATAAAAACGCCATCAATTATAATGCGATTATGTCTCAATTAGTGCCGGGTGAACAGTTTTAAATAAGTAATTCTGTCTCCATAACATTCTTGGCTCATTAATTCAATAATTAAAAAACTGCCTTCGTGAATTATTCATAAGTTTGCCTTTTACATGGTGTTTTACGCAATTTAATGAAGAAAAGCTTTTATCGACACTGTTTATTGCGTACGTTTACGATTTTCAATGTTAATATAATTGTTATTGTATGAATGGATTGTTATAAAACTTGGTAATGTGGGTTTTATGTTTTTTACTATTTGTTCGAGTACGTAATGTGGGCATTAACTTATTTCTAACGTGTGCACAGCTGCTTGCTTTCAAGGAGGCATATTGAAGTACAACAGCCTTCTTAAACAACTTTCTAGCGACGTGTTAAAGGATAATCAAAGTACAAAAAGATTTTTCCACATATATTATCCAAAAAAATTTACACAAAAGCACTAAGACATCCATTTACTCTTATTGTCTAATTAAACGAAGACACAGCTTCATATCTCGTTATTTCTAAAACGTACCTATTATTATAATCAATTCTCTTTAAATAATACAACTAGTTACCACTAAAGCTTTACAGAGGCGTCCTGCGGCAGCTCATTCCCTTAACACTACTCTATTCGGTTTCATACAAACAGAACATCCTCACTGCCCTCTGCAGTCATTGCTTCCAGTGGCCAATATTCCTATGACATCAAGTCAGATTGTACTTTAGTAAAGTAATAACGCCCGAACAAAAATCTTTTATTAACCAATAGTGATGCATTGTTTACTTAAAATAATTAGATGTAAATGGTGAATAAAAGTTACTTGTGACAATAGCAGAGGCGTTTTAAAAAATACAACACACTATATAAAGAATTGGATCATAGATGGAGGAAACGTTTTAATGAAAAACCTTGTAGTACATTCTTAAAATTAAATATTTTATTAGCAAACCGTTTCAAAATAAATATTACAATGTAAATAACTACATTTATGTACTCACGAAAATATATTTAAATTACAACGTAAATTATGAAGGTACTGTTATTCTCTGTGCAAATAAACAATATGTTAATTTGTTTGCACTTACGTAGCACGTGTTCATACAGATATGTTGTTGCTTGAACTCTTCGTTCAAGAAAAGGTTTAAGTAGGTACACTAGCTGATTTCGGAGACAGTAGCTGCTAAGGATATTGCGTTCGTAAGAAACGGAATAGGCAGTGGCGTCGGGAGCCGGCCGCCGCCAGAGGAAGAGGATCTACAAGCGACACGTCATCTACTCTGCTAATACCAAAATAGAAACTTTATATTCATTACATAGGAGCTATCTTACAACGGTTTGTGCATTCATAAATATTTAAAATTGTGTACATAACTGGGTATTACCATCTAGTTCATAATTATACTCTTATCAACTGTACATATTCAGCAATGTTAAGTCATCTTAAAAAACTGTACTTCACATGACGCCAATTGACATTCGCAATACAAAAGTCGCCGCGCTCATGCTCGTCCGAACACACTTTGTACTAAAACAGTTCCGCCAACGCCACGCGAACCTCGTACAGCACCCTCGCACCGACGCACGGCAGCAACGCATCCCTTACGCTACAATTCACACAACTTACATTTAATCTCTACGCTTATTGCATTTGGTAGAATATCAACATTAATCGAAGGCAACAGAACGTAGCATACGCACGGAATCTCATGACAGACTTGATATGTGAACACTGGGCCCTCGTATCGCGTGACTAGTGTCCGAGGGGCCCTAGGGGCGGGAGGCCCTGGCCGCCTCCTCGAGCGCGCGCACCTTGAGCTCCCTCTCGCGCTGCTGCCGCAGGAAGTCCTCGTGGTGCGCGGGGTGCGCGGGGTGCCCCGGGTGGCCGGGGTGCGACGGGTGCCCCGGGTGCAGGAAGGGCCGCTCGCGCTCCAGCATGAGCTGCCGCTGCAGCTGGTCGTGCGCCGCCGCCTGGTGCGCCAGCTGCTCGGCGTAGGGCCTGCCCAGCAGCTCCGGGTGCGGCAGCGGCCGGTAGCCCAAGGCCAGCGCCTCCTGCTGCGCCTGCGCGGCCGCCTGCTGCCCCGGGTGCAGGTGCAGGTGCGTGTGCGAGTGGGCGTGCGTGTGCGCATGCGTGTGCGCGTGGTACTCGGGGCTGATGCCGGCCATCTGCAGCCGCACCATGGGGTCCGCCGCCAGCGCCAGCCTCTCGGCCGCCTCCAGCTGCGCCGCCGCCACGCCGCCGTGAGGATGGTGCGGGTGGTGGGGCGTGGGGGGACCGCCGGGCCCGGGGGGCGGAGGGGCGGCGCCGCCCGCGGGGATGCCGAGGCGCTCGAGTCGCTCCCGCTCCAGCTGCGAGAGAGACGGCGCTCCCGGGGCCCCGTAGAGGCCGAACTGCACGGGGATGGCGCCATGGGGCGGAGGCGCGCCCACCCCGTAGCGCCGGTGCATCTCGAGCCAGTGCGGGTCGAGGGGCCTGGCGCCGCCGCCCTTGAGCAGCTCCTCCTTGAGTCGGTCGTTGAGCTCCCTCTCTCGGAGCTCCCGGATCTCGCGGTCCCGCTTCTCCCTCTCGAGGTGCTCCAGTTCGAGGCGCTCCCTGGCGCCGCCGCCGTACATGGAGCTGAGCTGGTACTGCAGCACGGGGTCCATGCAGTGGCGAGGCAGGCCGGCGGGGCTGAAGCCGGCGTGCGGCCGTGCGTACTCGGCCAGCTGCCGCAGCGCGGGCGCCTCCGCGTAGGAGGGCGGTCTCTGGAAGCGCTCGTAGGGCGAGGGCGCGTCGCCGGGTCCTCTGGAGGGCGGCTTCTCGTCGGGGCGCTTGTCGGGGGCGGCGCTGGCCTTGCGCTGCGTGGCCTTGTCGCGTTCCTCGCGGTCCCTCTCGGCCTGCTTGCGCAGCCGCTCCTCCCGCTTGCGCGCCAGCTTTGACTCGGGCACCGGCTTGAAGATAAGGTCGGTGCGCGTGCACGAGTTGTAGTCGCCGCGGTTCCAGTGCCTGAGGAAGATGGCGGACTGCGAGCGATGGCACTCGGTGTCCTCGAGCTTGGGTTCGGGGCTGGGCCCGTGCGGCGCGTGCATGGGGCTGGCAGCCTCCTCGTCGTCGGGCGAGTGCGCCTCTATCTTGAGCTCGGTGCCGTCTTCGGGGGCGTTGGGGGCCCGCGAGGGGCGCAGGTGTGGGTGCCCGTGGGGCGAGGCGGCCCTGGCCCCCATCCCGCCAGCCGCCTGCGCGTGCATGCGCAGCGTGTCGAGCGAGGAGGGCGGCGGCAGGCCCATCATGAGCGCCTTGGGGTGGTGCCGCAGCATGAGCGGGTCTCCGGGCGAGAGCCGCGGGTCGTGCGGCCCCCCGTGGGGCGAGGCGGCGGCCGCCTTGGGCTGCGAGCTCACCTTGTGCTGGATGGACTGCGAGGAGCTGCTGGAGGTGGAGTGCGAGATGGAGAGCGTGTGGTTGGAGTGCGGGTGCGCGTGCGAGGCGCCCTTGTCGCCGCTCGTGTGCACGGCGGTGCTGTGGTGGCTGGTGGAGTGGTGGTGCGTCATGGTGGTCTCGTGCAGATGGCGGTCGGCGGCGTCCGTCTCGGTGACCTCCCTTAGCGAGCGCGTGGTGACGGAGGAGCTGGTGCTGTGGTGCGTGGTGAGCATGGTGGCCTCGAGGGGCTTGGGCGGCTCGTGGCGCATGGGCGGGATGGGGTGCGGCGTGGGCAGCGGCCCGTAGCCGTACGGGTACGCCATGGGGTAGGCGGGATGCGCGTGCCCGTAGTAGGGGTGCATGGCGTGCGCCGCGGCCGCCGCAGACAGCTGGAAGATGGAGGGGTGCAGCAGTGGGTGCGGCGCGTGGTGCAGCGGCGGCGGGGCGAAGGGGTGCGGGTGCGCGAGGCCGCCGCTGGGGCTCATGAGCGTGAGCGCCGAGTGGGAGACGGGCGGGTTGTGCACGGGCGAGGCGGAGGGCCTGCCCTGCGAGGGGCTGGCGATGTGCCTGGAGAAGGGCGACGTGGCCGAGTGGTTGGGGGGCCCGTGCCCCACCGACGAGCTCTTCATGGGGGTGGGCGTGTGCGGGCTCTTCACGGGCTGCATTGGAGCGCTGGCCTCTGAGCTGGCCTGGCTGGTGGGCGCCGCTGGCAAGTGCGGCTGATGCAGGAACTCGGGCTCCTTCTTGATGCCCTCTATCCGAGGTCCTAGGAACGTTCCTTGGTTGTTGGCGCCATCGCCGGTGGGTTGGCTCGGGGGTCTGCTATTGTTCTCAATACTGGATATTGACTCCCTGTCCCTCTCCGAGCCCCCGTGCTGACTGAGGGAGCCGCTCATTGGGTATCCAGGCACTTTCACTTCCTTCAGAGATTGCAAGGGATCTGAGTTGTTCATTGACAGATTTGCAGGCATGTCTGGCGATTCTTGCTTGATCTTGAGATCTTGTGGCATGGAGGGGTCCATTTGACTGGTGCTTGTGGGAATAATGGGAGGACCAGGAAGTCCGTGACTGGGAGGAAGCTGTTGAATCAATGGTGGCATTGAACCTGGTTTGTCTATGCCTGGATGCCCATAGAGAGAAGCAGGCATGAACCCATAAGGCCCTACATTGGCTCCAGTGCCCACAGAGAGTAGAGGCCCTGGAGGCATCAGACCTCCAATGGGTGGTTGACTTAATGGCGGAGGCATGTTATGGCCTGGAACTGTGATTGGCGAGGGTTCTGTTGTTCTAACTGAAGCATTTTCAGCCCTTGAATGTGGCGGATACAATGGCCTGATCAAGTTTTGTCCTTCTGCCTTTGGTGGTACTTTCAAATCAGTGAGTTGCTTATCATCCTCACCATCTTTAGTGTCCTGGGAGCTGGGAGGAGATATGGGCTCAGTGATTGGGCCCTGGGGGTGCTCCACAGCCAACGGTGATGGTACCCTAATATTACTAGGGGGTGGACTTACCCTCTGCAATGCATCAGGTCTTGGAACATTAGGAGTATCAACCTTATTCCCTCCTGGTATTGTTGCAGTAAAGATTTCTGGAGTGTTTTGATTCTTCACATCAGCAGCTTCATCTCTAGGCTCCAACTTGATAACAGTCTTAAGATTGGTAGCACTGTGCTTGTTAGGGTCAACAGGGAATGGAATATTGGGTGAGTAGCCAAAATGAGGCATTCCACTCGCAAAGTCTTTGGCACTCCTGATGATGGAACTGTCTTTTGGCATGGTGGCAGGATTGAATATATTACTCTGTCCACCTTCAACTTTAATACTGTGGTTGGGTTTCTGGTTGTACACATGGCTTTCTTTGAAGATGTTCTCCAAGTTGAGGGGTTTGTTAGCCTGGCTAGCTTGCTGGCTAGAATAGTGTGACAGGGGATCTTTCTGGAAATCATCTTTGTGAAGGTTCAGAGACTGCTCTTCCACATCCACTTCTTCTTTCACTTTAACCTTCATCTTTTCTATAGTTTCAGCAGACATAGGTGTCACCTTGGGAATGATGAGCTCTGTCTTTGGATATAAGCTTCCAGGTATGTTCAGAGGCCTGATTTCATTTGGTTCTTCTTTCGGAACACTGGGCTCAGTCTTGAGGTCCAATGCCATCCTGTCATCCTTCTCTGCCTCAGTAGGCTTTACCGTGGGTGCGGAGACAGGTTCTTTATCAGTCTTAGCTACTTCTGGATTATTCTCAACGCTGACAACAGCCGGGTCTGGTTTTGGTTCATCCTTGTTCTGGTCTAGATTTTCTTTATCAGTCTTATTAATACTAAAGTCACACACTTCACCCTCTGTGTCCTGAGGCTCACTCTCGTCCATGGCTGGGAAGCTATCATTGGTCAGGCTCTCCGCTGGGCTCTCGGGCAGGTCGTCCGCTTTCCTCTTCTTAATTTGTACATCACCATCCATTATCTCTGGCTTGATTTCATCAGGCAATCTCTTTTTGATCTTGGAAACGTCTACTTTGCCATTAACTACTTTCTTCTTGGCATCTTTGCTGGCAGGGGATAATGGTACTTTTTCAGCATTATTGTTATTTGTACTCTGTTTATTTGTCTTAGGTTTAGATTTTGAGTCTGTATCACTTTCGTCCTGTGCTTTCTTGCCATTGGGTGGTGCTTGTTCCTTAGACTTATTTCTAGTCCGCATTCTACTAGGAGAATCTTCTGGATTATCACAAGTCCTGCTCTCCACTTTATTCAAATCACCAGCTTCTCTTGAATCACTATCATCCTCTGAGTTCTCATCTTCTGTGACTGAGCTGATCTCTCCGGCTTCCTTGGGTATAGGTGATGGCCGAGCACCATTAGTGTCAGGAACTGGAGGTGTCGCTTCAGGAGTTGGCTCCTTAGGTGTACCTGCACGTGAATTCCTAGTGTTTCTAACTCTCCGTAGTGAAGCTTGACGTCTCCGTCTGTGGGGTCTATTACTACTGGCACCAGGAGTCTTTTTCCACAAATAGTAGAATTCCACTAACTCAGATGTATCCTTGTGCGGTAGTAAATCTTTCTTTATCTTAAAAAAGTTCTTACCAAACTGGCGTATTCCTTTCACAAATCTTTTAGTTTCCTCTTCAGACCACTTTTTCTCAATACCCTTGGGTACTGGGCACTTGGCTAGGGCCTGCAGGGCTCTGCCTGGATCGTAGCCAGAGTCATGGAGGACATCAAGGGCATTGATGCTGATGTCGTCACGATACCCGTCTCCGGGGGAGCCGCCGTCACACATGCCAGCGAACGCAGCCATGGACCGCGACGCTCTCAAATACATAAGCAGGTCACAGTCATTAGTTTGTGCTGGTAGCCACCTTAAATCCTCGCCTCCTGGACACGGCTCGTCCGCGCCGAGGGGACCATCGGTCCTTAAATCCGGTAAACACGCGTAAATGTCCTTGTCTTTCACTGGTTGATTCGGTGTGCCCACTTGTACTTCACCCTGATTCTGGGCCATTGCTCGCGCGAATTACAAAACACTCGCGTTTATCACTCATTCAGTCACTATATTTGTCTGATCACATCACTTTCACTTAAACACAATCTTAAACATGTTAAATCTGATTTAGATGCTTCGTTTACGATCCACACGGAAATAAGTTTGTGTCAATATACATAGTAATTGGTGCTAATGGCCACCATTACAAGTGGCATTGCTTCTTAATTCGCTATGCTTATGCATTATACCGTTTCACAAACACATTGCTCACTAAATGGTTAAACAAAATAAAACCATTTAACGTAGATTTATCAGATATTTTACTAAAAAATATTAAATATTATCTACATAGTGCCCATTGTTTAGCTTCGCCTTTCTTCGAATGAAAGCATAGACAAATGCGAATTCTATAAAATGGCCGACGTTAGTGAATTACCGCATTAATATTTATACTGAAATCACTTTATTATTCATCAGTATAAAGAATTAAAATGATAAATCTGAATTCATAATGTTTTAGTTGGAAAAACTGTTTTTTGTATATATTTTTGTTTGATAAATATTTCAGATTTTAGTTATCACGTTGTCTATGATTTATTAATTTTTGGCCATCCCTATGCGGTAGTCATGAGAAGCATTAAATTGTTTAGGGGTAATAAATAATTAATTTAACTTCGGAAAATGCCTGGCTATTGCATCTATCATCCCTGTTAGCAAAGATACATGTTAAATTTATCCTAACGCATCGCGGTGCTCGTATACATCATACCGCACTTTCTTGCAATAACTTTCTTCGTTGAAACTTACGGTTTATTTATTAGTCTAGTATTACTTATGATATAGTCTGGCTAACGAAAGTAGATACTGGATAATTTTGCAAACTTTTTATATGACAACACTAAAGTGTTCCTACCATCGGATATTTACCCTACAATTTGGGGTATTTCAAGTAGAAAGTACTTAGGAACAAGTAATTCCAAACAGGCATTTTTAAAACAAACTCATTTTGAACATTTTATAAAATGAGTTTTAAAAATTCGTACGTCTGCTAAAATTGTGTTAATCGAAAATAAGTTTCGTATCTACGTGTTGGATCATTTCAAGAGCTACAGTAAGCCTTACGTTGGTCTAATAAATAGCTTAAGTAATTAGGTACACTATGTATTAACTAATTTGGTAGGGAAAACTTAACAATTTTATTTAAAAAAAAATTAATTTGTGTCTATTTTCCGAAAAATTTGGTAAAATCAGAATTCGTGTATGGTATTCCTATTTCTGACGCCGAAGTTGGGGTGTTGTTGATGTTTCTTTATGGTTCTTTATGGTTGACTTGCGTAAAGTTAGGTTAGGTTGACTTGCGTAAAATGTCTTGATATTTTTTTATTTTAATTAAGTAAGTACATTATTCGAATAAGTTATTTTTTGTTTGTTCTTTTTGTTTCTTTAATACGCTACAATGGAGTGTCGTATCCGTGTAATGTTTGGTATGGGGTTAACAAAGAGATAACAAGTTATATAAGCTACTTTTAATCACGTCATAACGCGGACAAAATTGCAAGTATCCACTAGTAAAATAAAAATAAATGTCAAAGTATCAAAGTGAGTTGTTCCGACTTTCCTTTTTATTTTAGGGTTGCAATGCTAATATATTTTAAATTTGCCGCGCTTTTTCAGTATCTACTTTCGTTAGCCAGACTGTAAGAATATTAACGGGAAATGAAGAAAATGCTCCATTTTGTATTTGCTGTTGTAGTTAATGGGTCATAAATATGTACCTTAATAAATATATGAAAGAAAAATTTATTTAGCTATTTTGGTCCATCATTAAATATTTTGGCTCCAGCGGAGTTGCACCATCTCGTGGACTTATTTTATTCAATGTTTAAAATATAATTGAAAATTGATGCAAGTGCATTATTTGACACTATTTTAGATCTTGTTTCGTGAAATTATTATCATCATATCAATGATTGATTTGTAAATTTTTGTGCACCGCTGAACATAGCCATTTGCCTCTGCAATGATTCTGCAGCTCGACCGGTCTAATGCTACCTGCATCCAACAAGGCCCAGCGAACTTCACTAGATCGTCGGTCCGTCTGGTACGTGGCCGTCCCACACTGTGCTTGATAGTACGTGGTCTCCATTCAAGAAAATTATTGTTTCATCGACCCACAGACCTTCGTGCTATGTGGCCAGCCTATTGCCACTTCAGTTTACTAATCCTACAGGCTATGTCAGCAAACTTGGTTCATCTACGGATATCCTTATTTCCGACTCAATCGCGTAATAAAATGCCAAGCAACTTGCTGCGCGACTTTTAGCCTCCTGAAAAGACCTTTCGTGAAGCACCACGTCTCAGAGCCGTAAGGCAACACTGTTAACATAGGTTGTATACCTTTGTCTAAACACAGAACTACAAACGGTTGCTCGTAGTGATAAAATTATAGTTTATCGAAATATATTAAAGTAATAAAATGCCATGATATAAATCATAAAAACCTACGTATCATACTGATGTAATATCTCATACGTGAGATACTACATTAGCAAAAAATTGTAAGCGATAAGCTGATGTAAGAAGTAAATTACAATGGATTTACATAAGAAATTGTTGACGGAAAACCTAAAACTAAACACTATATTTATGTATATATGTTTATAAAACGAAGGGCAGAATTAAAAACCTAAGCTAAAATAGTTGATGTTTGGCAATAGCAATAGATATGAGGAAAATGAGATTACATGATCGTTAAAGATCTCTATTATCAATAGTCTCTCTGCCTAGATTAACTCGTTAGAGAAGTAAAGGTATAAATAAATTTATGTAGTGAATAAATGTTTATAGATAAGTTACTTTGCTTTTTCTGTCAAAATGTATTTGGTTTATATGTCAAAATATAAATGTCAATTTTTCTGTCAAATGCTGTATTTTGTGTTTGTAGGTTTTTGTATACCTATTTGATGAAAAATAATTTGTTATTCTCCAATATTAATGTAAATATTCATGATTAAGCATTAAAATCCATCCAGAATGAATTCTGAAGAGTCTGACGATGAGCCTTTGTCGTCCATAGCGGCCAGTAAGAAACAAGATCCTGAAAAATTCGCTGTTGAACATGGCTTAGAGAAAATAGTTAAGAAATCGATGAAGAGCAAGAAAACTAAGAAGCCCAAACGCCTAGTTGCTATCCCACCGCCTGCTTATAGACCTAAAGCGCAAGCTACCGTAGTTCCCGTGAAAGACCGGCCCATGGATGTGTGGCTGTACTTCAAAGACCTGAAACCTAGCGGGCCCTACAGTTGTTTACTCTGCTCAGAATGGTTTATAAACAGATCGAAAATCATTCTTCATTACATTTTAAATCATAGAAAAGATTTTTGTGGCATATGCAGGTTAGTGTAAAATGCTAGGTGACAATGTAGGTTTGGTCAGATAAAAACATGAAGGAGTCTATGCTGATATTTTAAATACAACTGCTTGCAACAGGCTTACCATTTGTAAATTGACTGTTCTATATAATGAGCTACTGGCAGTTGACCTTTTTGATAAGGTTATCATTTAATCCTTAGACTTGGTTTGCTGTTGCAACGTCTGCAATACTTTAGTCAATATAATATATTAGCAATATTGTTAAAACCATAAAACCCAAAAATGTTATAACTGTATATAAATAAGCACATTTATTTCTTTACACTGTTGATTTATTCCTAAGTAAAACAAACTAGTTTGTATTGTACTGCAACTCTAATATTATAAATAAGAGCAGAACCAAAACAATTATTTTATTTATTCCAGATACTTTGTGCCAGACCGTGAGAGTTGGGAGATGCACCAGACATTCCACGTTCCCTGGTGCTGTTCTCAGTGTCCAGAAACATTTCCAAATGAACAAGACCTGCGTGTGCACTTCTCGTCCGTTCACAATCTAGTCCACTGCCGCCTTTGCTTCTTCCGTTTGCCTGACAACCACGAATATGAGTCCCATCTGATGACCAAGCACAATGTGTCTGCTGTCGCAAATAAAAACATAGAAACCCTGTGGGATGCACAGATTGACAATGAGAGCAAGTTCATGTGTCTCCTGTGCTACAAGAATAACTTACAAATGAGCATTTTCTACAATCACTACATGATATTTCACCGTTTTACGCTCCGTTGCTTCACAGGAACAATTTCTGGAATTGATACTCCGTTTATGATATACGGTTGTCATGTGAGTGATACATTTGTCCACAATTTGAAGAACTCTCGCATTGGGTACATAGACGCAGCTCCACCACCTGCAGCTCAAGAATCTGGTGACAATGAATTCCTGAACGCATTGATACCGGAGGTGAAACAGGAAACCATTAGTGATGGGGAAGAACAGCCTCCAGAATTTGAAGTCAGTCTTGAAATTAAAACAGTAAAAGATGACCCAGATTTTGTTCCTGAAGACCATGCGCTAGTATCTTACGAAGGTGTGCAAGACTTTGACATTACTTCATTAGAGATAATAATACTGAAAAAGTCACATGATGTATATCTGAAGGAAACTTTAAGCGATTTAACAAATAGGATGGTGCCAAAGAAATCTTACATAGCGTATGAACAGACTGAAAACCAAGTGGTGTACTGTCAGATATGCGACAGTAACCTGCCGAATAACAACGAATTTGTGTCACACATGTCCAAGATGCACTATGTGAAAATAGACCCAGAATTCGGATGTCGTCTCTGCATGGGCGACTATGACACTCTGGAAGACCTCAAGGTACATATGAAGGAGGAATTGGGAGAGTTTGAGGATCTATGGCTGTGTCAGTTTTGTGATAAAGAGTTTGATAACAGAGAAGACACAAGAGACCACTTGAACCAACATTGGGAGAAGTTGGAGTCAGAAAACTGCTTCAGTCCGCACCTAGGCTTCAAGTGCAGGTACTGCCCAATGCTGTTCTGGAATGAGCCGGAGCGAGAGACACACCAAAGAGAGGCGCATGTGGAAAAGTACAAGTATGAGTTCTATAAGTGCGTTGACTGCAAGGAGTTGTTTAGTGATAAGGTCAGTCGAATTTATTTATTATCTATGATTTTTAGTTACAAGAAATTAGTTTGCAACTCTTGGTTAGTTTATTTGCATGATGTAAGAGGATGTATAAGATGTGTTAGGATGCTATTACTGCATTCATTCACCATCTTAGTGTAAAATTATATCCTTAGTTACTGAAGTAGTTTTACCCTGAGAATTAACTCAACCATTACATACTCATTCATATGCATTCACCACAGCACAAATTTTCCTGGTGAACTGCTTTAGTATCTTATATGAATTTTCGGTATGTATGCCTAAACCTAACCTTTGTCAAAGTAAAGACAAACGCGTTCACGACCATTAACCCATGCGAGGTAGTCAGAGGTTCAGGTTTCCATCTCCTCAATCGCGGAGGTTGTAATTCTATGGCTACTTCGAACCCACGTGTTGACCAGATAGTCAGTATTCAATGTGACAGGTGGCAAGACATGTCACCGTTTACAAGCACTATTACTTGTTCGGGGAACAGATGTTTACCCTCAACGTAGTATTCAACGCATTTCGTATTTGGCATTTCTTGATACATTTAAATCATATACAACCCAACACAACCTCCTCTCCAGGTATACTTCACGCACCACTACGTGACGGCCCATTACCCAGAGGTCCTAGAACAGCAGCAGTACCTGCTCAAGTGCTGCCACTGCTGCGTAGTGCTGCGCAGCATGGCGGAGATGCGCGCGCACTTCGAGAAGGCGCACCGCGACCAGCGCCGCTACTACTGCCTGTTGGACCCCTGCAAGTACCGGCCTTTCAAGAAGAAGGGATCGCTCAAGTTCCATGTTAAGGTTAGTGGGTGAAATGCTGTGTTGTTGGATGTTATTTGGTTAGGTGTAGTTTAGGTTAGTTAGTTGTATGATATATTGGAATTAGTGCTTTATACTAGGGTTCTACAGAGATATGAATTTTAACACCTCTATTTTAAAGCCAAATTTTATATACGTCTACAATTGTTAGGATCAAGAAAATGGGTATCTATTATATAAACTGCTATAAGGTAATGTTGGTATGTACTTGTTTTTGTCCAATGCAAGTCGGGGATATAGTTATAAACAGGATACTAATTAGCTAGTTCCGTTTTCCCCAACATACGAATATAAGGCTATCTTTGCAGATTAGTTCTACTTCCAGTTTCCACTTGTCTAGGAAATGAGACTTTAAAGTTAGGTATACAAAACATAAAAACATACGCTTCACGACTTGTGTCTACACACTCCTTTTTTATTATGGCGAGGTAGTCAGAGTCTTGAATGCCATGGGGAATGCATATGGGTCATTCGAAGCCCGCGTATCACTAGATAGACAGCACTCAACGTGATAGGTAGTGAACCGTATCGCCGCATATAGTTAGATATACCTTATCAGTATTAAAGAGACATATGGTTCCCCATCTAATACTACTCTTCTTACTCTCCTAAAAGAGATAGGAAAACATGAATTTGTTCACTCAACAGTTCATTCTAATAACTCTATACGTAAACCCTGTTTATGGCTAGAAAGTGCACAGCTCGTCCCCGGGGCAGCCGGCGCTGTTGCGGTGCGCGGCGTGCGACCGGGAGTTCAGCTCGCGGCGCGCCCTGGCCGTGCACCTCAGCCTGAAGCACGGGAAGCCAGGCTTCAAGTGCAAGCTCTGCCAGGAGGCGCTCTTCACGCTCGACGAGAGGTGAGTGCTTTTGAGGTGGACGTGATACATGTATGATTATATTGGGAGAAAAGATTTATTGAATCTTTTATTCTGGGATTTCTAAAGGGTATATGTAAAATGATACATTGTGGCATGGTTTCCCTTTATTCTGACCCTACTAATTTTATAAAAATGTTAAAAGTTCAATCCTATCTATACAAATATACGTTTGAATGGGACTTACTTAGATAAGACAGGTTTTTTAGAAGATATGCTGTAATTATCCAACTCATCCAACAAATTTGCGTATCCAACTTCTCATCTATCATTATAAATTATTGCCTTTCAATACGAACAATACATGAAGCCTTTTCCTATATTGTATTTTAGTACTTCGATGTAAATACCACCCCAATTCATCTGTACATTGCAGGAAGCTGCACTACCTGCTGGTGCACCCGAGCAGCTTCCCGTACGAGTGCGGCCTTTGTGGGAAGGCGTTCCTGTACAAGTCCTCGCTGTACACGCACAAGGCCAGCGAGCACAGCGCGCCCAAGCCCCACTTCACGTGCGGCGCCTGCCACAAGGTCTTCGCGGTGAGACACGCTAATATTAATATATAATAATAATA
The DNA here is from genome assembly GCA_030578115.1 of Leucoptera coffeella. Lineage (NCBI taxonomy): Eukaryota > Metazoa > Arthropoda > Insecta > Lepidoptera > Lyonetiidae > Leucoptera > Leucoptera coffeella. Next base: position 144,361 of record JAMBLF010001022.1, read on the forward strand.
TTGTAGGACGTTATTACACCAATTGAACTAGCCCCTTGGTAAGTACATTTAAGACTTGTGTTAAGGGTAATAGTCAACGTATATTTAAGAAATATATACATATTATACATAGATAAATACATATATAGCATATATAATCAACAACCAGACTGAAAAGCAGTAGAAAAGCGTTGTTCTCAACTCTGCCTCCACCGGGAATCGAACCCGGGACCCCACGATTAGCGTTCAGGTGTCTAACCGATCGTGCCACGGAGGTCGTCAATATATGCAGAGTTTCTTGGCATTTCTTCTCTGCAGAGTTTGTCTTTACGAAGTGTCATTAGTTTTAGTTTTATTAATCTAAATTGATTTATTTTAAGAATAAGTTTTATGTTAATGACATATTTTTATGAAAAATGTTTTTTTTTGACATTCAATAAGTGATATTAATATCCTTATGTTGAATAAAAAGATTTTCATTTCATTTCATACATACATCTATAGAGTGTATAGGGTTCTATAATTCCTTTCGGGCCTTGGAGATAAGTTTGAGACTTTAAATGACAAGGGGATTGTAGATGAATTGAAGCTCTTAATTAAACGGCAATAAAAGGTTACCTTTAGCATTTGTATCTTAGGTTGTAATGGCTTTGGATACATGTCGTATAATTTGGGAGACATGTCGCTGCTCTTTTGACTTATTGATTCCATTTACACATAGTCCTCAATTGCGTCCTACTCCCGTCATCGAAGAAAGACAGCTATTACTCTTCTATCGATGTTTTATACTAACATGGGACTACCCTTTTGTATTGTGTTTGTTTTTGATTGTAGCTCTTTATTATTAACTTAAAAGTGAAATTATAGAGATCCCGCCACATAAGGTGGCAGTTGGAGGCGTCGCCACAGTCGCGTAACCCTTCGTGCGTGGAGCCAATAACGAGTCCGATGTCCGCATGTGTGGTGCCTGGAGCAGGCTTTCCACAGACGCGGGTCTGAATTTTCCACAATTTCAGATAAATTGAAATTTTACCATAATCTATGGCCTGATCATTATGAATGTTATATCATATGAAAGCTATTTAATTTTTCCGCATTAGGTATTAAAAATTTATCGTACTTATAGTATTAAAAATATGCGTGAAATGCATAGAAAAAAAGGCAAACCGATATTTTTTATAAGAATAGGCAAAATTAAGTAAAAAACAAGAGATAATTTTATTCAAATTACGTTATATTAACACATTCGACACTATTACATGCAATCAAATCAAACTTACGGTGCACTTTCATACAAAAAACAGTCATAATCCTTGAAAATAGGTGTCGGTAAAATTTACCATCACGAAGTTGCGTACTTTTTTCGGTACTCATACCTCGAACATTTATCTATTTTGTAATATGCTAGCAAGAGCTAATTTTTGTTATACATATATTTCAGAATACACTTAATACAAACATGCAAAAATAATTTAAATATATAGGTCACATTCATACATATATGTCTTCAAAAAGAGACCTAAAATAAGTGTAGAAACAAGACATTTCAAAAGACAACAACCACGGCGATAATTTACGTAATTTGACAAATTAAAATATTGAATTGAAATATTTATTAAATTCTATATTAGACGTTTATGTAAAATAACGTGTTTTCAATATAAAAATATAAAGTTATACTGTACCAAATATGTGCTAGAAACGCTATGACGGTCGGGTAGTCGGGGGGCTATTCTCGCTCATTATAAAAGTCTGAACTAAATAACACTCCAGAAATAAAGAATAACATTTTAAGAAAACAAAATCTTTAAACAATGTTATCACACCGTCTTCACACTTGCGCGTGCTCTTCCATGACCAAAAATAAAATATGCAAAAATGCAAGGTAATCACCAAATACCAACAATATTTGCCAATAAAATTCATAATCCGGGCCAATCATGTATATGAACTTAGCCACTATTGTCATTTACATTAAAGTTAAGCAAAACAGCAAAAAATATTAATAACTCGAAACGAAATGCAAGCTGCATTGAAAGAATCGCCCCCTTCGTACATAAAAAAAAATGATGTCCGCGTCTGTGACGAGCCTGCTCCAGGCATATAATGTATATCATCGTCATTGGAATAAATTTACTCCGTTATCATAATAGATCACTCATTGTTAGAGCCATCAATAGAAAGAGCGATAAATATTACATATTTTTACATTTAAAATATTAAGATATGTGATTAGGAAGATGTAATTTTATAAAATGCAAAATGTAATTTTTGCAATGCACTTACGGAACGAAATTTTGAAAACAAATCTGACCAGCAAAAATAGGCTTTTTGTATATAATGATTGTGACAGAAACATATAAAACATAATAATACATCATAAAATGCCAACCTCATTATGTAAATATCTACTTTTTATAATAAAATCGATAACAAAGTTGCCCTCAAGCAAGAATTGAGGCACCAAAATGATCAATATTTCAAATGATCATAACAATATTTTTTTATTCTGAAGTGTCAAATATAACGATTGACTAATGTTGTTTTATTCTTCGCGTAGGGTTCTTTAAAAAACAGAGCCTATTGAACATTGACGAAAGTCTTAATTTGAGTGAGAACTGTTACACCTACGCCGTGCCTGCTCCAGGCATGTCACAAATAAGGGGGTTAAAAATTCATGCCTGCTCCAGGCTTTCCACACACAAGAGGGTAATTCAGTGTTACCAGTAAACACGCCAAAACTAGCACTCACTGTGCCATACGGCTCGATACATTATAGGTTTCATTTGTAACGGTCTTTGGTTGCAGAGCTATAAACTCAAATAAAACAAATTAATTAATTAAAACAAATAAATTAAAACTCTAAGTATGTACACTTCAACTACGTCCCTATAACTATTCTCATCGGCTATCCCTATAAAACACTCCAAGATTCAACTAACTACCCCTCTAAGTCCTATTTGGCGATGATGGTTACAGAAGAAGGACTCGTACCGCGAGCACCTGCTGATCCACGAGGGGCCGAGGCACGCGTGCTCGTACTGCCCGATGCGCTTCGTGCAGCGCTCCAACATGCTGCGCCACGAGCGCCGGCACACGGGGGAGCGGCCCTACTCCTGCCCGCACTGCAGCCGCTCCTTCTCCGACAAGGGCGCCTGCAGCTCACACGTTAGGTGGGTAACTACTTTACTGCATGTATTATAGTGTATTCGCGTTAAGTAAATAGTGACGTCATGATAATCAGAGGTTAAACTGGCCAATGAGACGTGAGTGAATGAGAAAACAGTCACATTGACCAATCGCAGACAACAGTTGTCACGTCTTATTGGTCAAATCGTGGGAACATGATGACATCACTATTTTCCTAATGCGAATGTACTATAGTGAAAAAATGGTGGTTTTCTACCTCTGTAATGGGTTATTGGGGTTGGGAGATGCTAAAGGGTGAAATAAGGGTAGCTACTGCATGTATTAGTGAGAAAATGGTGGTTTTCTACCTCTTTAATGGGTTATTGGGGTTCGGAGATGCTAAAGGGTGAAAATAATTGTTCATTTAGATTGAAAAGTGGCATTAAAACCATATGTATAGTGTATTCGCGTTAAGTTAATAGTGACGTCATCATTACCCAAACGATTTGACCAATGAGACGTGACAACGAATGTCTGCGGTTGGTCAATGTGAATTGTTTTCTCATTTACTCACGTCTCATTGGCCAGTTTAACCTCTGATTATCATGACGTCACTATTTACTTAACGCGAATAGCCTATAGTGAATGAAAATGGTGGTTTCCTACCTCTCTAATGGGTTGTTGGGGTTTGGAGATGCTAAAGGGTGAAAATAATTGTTGATTTAGATTGGAAAGTGCCTGAAAATAATTGTAAATTTTGATTGAAAAGTGGCATAAAAACTATATCTAGTTAAAAATTAATTGAATTATATTTAATTTTATACTATAGGAGTACGTCATATAGACGCTTTCGAAGTGTGTATAACTCTTTGTTTGTTTTAGCATAAATATCGAGATTGTGGTGTTATTCATATACATGTATAGCAACAAATTCCCAGCTATTATATAATAGAAAGAAAGAAAGAAAGAAAATACTTTATTCACTGCACAACTGCACAAATTACATTAAACACACAAACAATAACAATAAACATAAAGAATGAAAACCATTGATGCAGTGAAAAGGTGCTGCCTCAGTATACGATGCAGCTAGGCTGCATCACTGGTCCTCCGGCAGCACCCGATTCGAAGACTGTCACAAGCTGCATATAATAAAGATAATAAACGTACACACAATTATATAATTGTAATAAACATCGCAATAATTACTTACATACATAACTTATATATAATAGATTTATAAATAAATATACAAACATATATATAAATATATATACGCATGTAAATATATGTACACATACATATATAAATTAATTTAGGAACATTTTTAAAAACATACATATACGTACCACTACAACACATACATCCATATAATAATAATATATACAATTTAAACTCAATACCTATATATCCAGTACATCACAATTATATCACTTAACCACACATCAATATATTTCATATACAGACATATTAAAATAAACACATTTATATAAATATCTGGTATTTGCACCGACAAGGTTAGACATAGGTAGGATTTAGGGTAAGGATTTCTGTTGCTCCAGCAGATAAGCCTTAAACCTACGGCAGAAGACTGTCCTAGAAGCAACGTCACGGATAGGTGGCGGTATATCATTCCAGCACTTGGACGCAGCGAACTTGAAACATCCCCGAAACGCTGCCGAATGGTGCACTGGCAAAGTAGCCCTAACCTTAAAGTGACGGGGGTTCGTTGACCACTTGAGTTTTTGGTACAAGTAAGAAGGGCTCTCCGACCGAATGACACCAAACAACAACGCCGCGAAGTGCAGCCGCCTCCGCGACTGCATGTTCAACAAGTTCGCGTCGTTCAAGTACGGAGTGATGCGGGATCGGCGAGGTATATGAAAGCAAAAACGGGTGCATGCGTTTTGAACCCGTTGTATCAGTTTCCTAGTTCGACCAAGTATACAGCTACCATAAACAACATCACAGTAGTTAAGCCTCGACAGTATCAACGTTTCACTCAGACAGACACGCAAGTCGATACTGAGATATTCGCGGATATTGTAAAGCACCTTTAAACGGTAGAAGCAGTTCCCGACCATACTGAGGACGTGCTTCTCAAAACGAAGCTCACCATCCATCAGTAAGCCCAGGTTCCTAACCTCCTCCACCGCTTCTATGACGTTGTCCCCGACAACTATACCATTGGTAGAAAGGACATCCATCGTACTTCGAATTTGCGACCGACTTCCAAGAACTAAAACCTTAGACTTGGAAGGGTTCAGCGTAAGACCACTCCTATCAGACCAACGCGCAATTCGTTCGAGCTCAGAATTAATGCTCCGTATGCATTCCGACATTCCCGAAGGCTTGGCGGACGCATACAGCTGCAAATCATCAGCGTAGAGATGATATCGACTGCTTTCGATACTGCTAACGACATCCGCGCTATACAGTATAAAAAGCAGAGGACCTAAGATAGAACCCTGTGGAACTCCCCTCGTCAACACACGAGGGGAAGACCACCGAGTTCCACCGTCCATCCCCCGCAGCCCAACGACTTGCGTTCGATGAGATAGATAACTGTCGAACCACTTCACAGCACCGGTAGAAAAACCATAATACGACATCTTGGATAATAGCAAGGGTATGCTCAGACTATCGAAAGCTCTAGAAAAATCGAGTAATACCATTAGGGTGCTCATGCCATCGCCCTGGGCCTGCAGAACGTCGTCGACCACATTCGCCAAGGCGGTCGCAGTAGAGCGGCCCTTCCGGAAGCCCGATTGATATTCGGGCAAAATACCGTTTTCTTCTAGATATTTCGTAAGCTGATCACTCACAACCCTCTCCACTATCTTTGACACACATGGAAGGATACTTATGGGACGGAGGTGGGAGATATCAGTCGGGTTAGGTATTTTCGGCAACGGCAGGACCCTGGCAGCTTTCCAACTAGTCGGAAAGATACCAGTGCTGAGGCTCCTGTTCACAATCGCTGTCAATACGTCAATAGTCACTGGTAATGTCAATAATAGCATGTCAATGTCAATGTCGTCAACACCCTTGGCCCTCGTCTTGATCGCCGAAACAATCTTTGTCACCGCTGCAGCCGAAACCGGCTTCAACGAGAAAGACGAAGAACCAAACCGGTGAAATTCATAATATGTCAAGTCACTAATAGTCACGTCTGCTTTTCCAGGTATGTCCAGGAAATGCCTGTTTATAGAGTCAGGATCGTCAAAAAATTGTGGCAAGTCAGTTTGGTTATTGTCAGTAAGAATTAACTTTTTTAAGTGTTTCCACAATGTCTTTGAGTTAGTCCTGTTATTAATTGTCTTGTCAAAATATGCCTGTTTTTCAGAACGCAGAGCCTGAACGACAAGTCGTTTCAGGTCCTTATAGTACTGCTTATGTGCCTCGATTCCAGTACGCTTGAAACGCCTGTAAGCGTTGTCGCGTAGCCGCATCATAAGCAGTACAGTGCTCGTCAACCAAGGCTTAGGAGCATCCTTCACCAAAATACTCCTGTCCGGGGCGTGTTTGTTAAAAAGTCGTGTTATATTGTTAGTCAAGAAAGTTACCATGTCATCAACGTTATCATGAGTTGTCATACTGGTCCAGTCTATTTCAGTTAAGTCATTGTTAAATTGGTCCATGTCAATGTCCTTCAGCGGCCGGTACACAATGTGTTTTGGTACTGGTCCCTTCCGCTTCAGGTCAAGTTCAGCCAAAACGAAGGCATGTCTGCCTAAGTCAGGGCTGTGTCGTATGTCAACAGACCGAACCAGTGCGTCAGTCATTACCAGGTCAATTGTACTTTGTGAATGGTTAGTAAAGTGAGTCGGTTTGTTTACATGCTGTGTTAGTTTTAAGATTGTCATAAAGTCCGTCAAAGATTTAAAGTTTCTGTCATGTATGTCATTAATATTAATATTCATGTCACCTACTAAAACAAGTTTGTCATAATTATTAAAAGATGTCACGGAGTTAGTCAATGCGTCAAAAAAGTCCAATAATAGATTCCATCTTTCTATATACAATTGTCAATTCTTACGATATGCGAAACAAAAAAACAACGAATTGTATGCATTAAGTACCAGAGTAACATGAGACTGAATTTATATATTGCTCTTTTATCAAGTGTTTATAGTATATATTTATATAAATATTTGCTATATTAAATTTAACCCATTATGTGCTTGTGTGTGCGTGCAGGATCCACATGCGCGACCAGTCGTACGCGTGCTCGTACTGCGGCCAGACGTTCGTGCAGAAGTCCAAGCTCAAGTACCACGTACGGAAGCACACCGGGGAGAGTGAGGATGCCTTTATTTATTACATCCTATATAGGAGTAAACCCATTCAACGCCTTAGCCGTCAGTAGTAGAAAACATGCATAGCCGTCAAATCATTAAGATAGTTTGTTAATGATTGAAAAACCTCGCAGATTATTACTAATACCAAGTCAATAAGTTGTTTTGTTACAAAAACTATGAAACATGTTCAAGAAGTTCTTGTGTCCATCAACAAGGTCATATGACACCATGAAACCTAATAGTCTCACCCAAGATGGTTGTCACTATGTACAGTACTTACACCTACAAAAACAAATAATATTCTTATAAATGGGATTTTGTCCTTACTGAAACCAACAGCACATTATAACCGGAACGGCCAGGTAAAGTCCTCGTCCAGCGTTGCTCAACTTCGCTGATCTATTTCAACACAAGACAAATAGTGTAGAGGATGGCTATATACATATCTGTGCTTGTTCCAGACCTGGAGACGTGCTCGATCTGCGCGAAGGTGTTCACGAGCGTGTTCTCGCTGCGAGACCACATGAAGATCCACGAGAAGCGGGAGGCCGCCGCCTGCCCCATCTGCGGTACGCCTCATATACATACATACACACACTTGTAGACATATAGCAGACGAGTTTGCTCGGATTATGTTAACGAAGCGCAACCCGAGCAGATTCTGTAAGGGATTGAAATTAAACCAAAATTGGAACAGACCTATGAAATTAGATAAACTTATAGGCTATTCGCGTTAAGTAAATAGTGACGACATGATATTCAAAGGCTCAACTGCCCAATGAGACGTGAGTAAATCAGAAAAAACGTCACTTTAACCAATTGCAGCCAACCGTTGTCACGTTTCATTGGTCAAATCGTGGGGACACTGTGACGTCACTATTTTCTTAATGCGAATATACTATAGTAGGATAGTTAGCGCGACGAGTTTACGCTGTAGTGAACGTTGCTTGCTCCATTTCCATACATTACAAACTCTGCTTTACATTCAAGTGCATCGTCTGCTTCTTAAATTTGTTTATTCCTTAGTCTACGCAGATATCAGTATATCCATCTTTAAAACTACTAAACGAATATCTTACCAGATATCAAGTGCCCAACGTGACTATTAGTACGTATAAGTGTTGCATGTGGTTACAGAGCGCACGTACAACGACGCGCGCTACATGGTCCGTCACCTGCGCGCGTCGCACGGCCAGGGCGCGGACGCCACGTGCCCCATCTGCCGCAAGCGCCTCTCCTCGCTCGTGGGGCTGCGCCAGCACGTGCTCACGCACAGCCAGCACAAGGTCTACAAGGTCAGCCACCCGCACACCACACCGCATATGCTGCATATGTACATACAAACACATCATCCCTACCTCTCTAGTTATTATAATTGACTCGATCCTGATAAACCACATTCAAATTCGACGTAGCTCAGTTGTTTGGGGCTTGGCTCTGTATCAGTGGATACAGGGTTCAAATCCCGTTCGAGCATGTACCAATGGAAATGAAGTTTAATGAATTTCTATGTACATTTTCGTTATAAAAACACATTTACGAAATGCATCAAATTATACGGTGAGGGAAAACATCGTGAGGAAACCTACCTGTTCCCAGAACAGGTAATAGTTAGTGCTTGTAAATGGCGACATGGTTGACCTCCTGTCACATTGAGTACTAACTAGCTGTTCAACACGTGGGTTCGAGGTGGCCATAGAATTACTACCTTCGCAATTGCGTAGATGGAAACCTGAACCTCTGACTACCCCGTAAGGGTTAATGGTCGTGAATGCGTTTTTGTTTTTAAACCACTTTCGTTTCTTTGACATCCATAAACAACTTATACATACAAAAGGTTTTAGGTACATTTTTAATGTCATCTATCTAACCGCCGTTCCACGTTAACCACATATACCTGTCAATCTACTATTATTCATCCACACAACTTCTGCAAAGCATTGAAGCATAGCATAAGTATCACTAGTCTTAACTCTTGGCTTGAGTATGGCCATCGTCTTCTCTACGAAGGTTGATTACTCAAAGCTAAAGCTAGTTCAGAAAGCCAGTACCTAAAGCAAGAAGGTTTTGCTCTATTTCGCTGAGTAAAGTCACTTTATTCTGATGCATAAGCAGCGTTCATTAATTTTTTTTCTTCGTTACTCAATTTTGTACACTATACTTATTTATTATTTGTTTGACTCGTAAATAATCGTGACCAACTTAGATGAGTTATCTAAAAACCAGATACCTTAATATACTGTTGCTATCACGACTCTAACCGTTTACTCAGTGTTGTGAACTATCATTCGCAATGAACTATTTATTTACATACTATAGTCTATTCGCGTTAAGTAAATAGTGACGTCATGATATATAGACGTTAAACTGACCAATGAGACGTTAGTAAATGAGAAAACAATTCACATCGACCAATTGCAGACGACAGTTGTCACGTCTCATTGGTCAAATCGTCGGGACATGATGACATCACTATTTTCTTAATGCGAATGTACTATACATACATGTATTTGCAGTGCAACGTGTGCACGAAGTCGTTCTCGGTGAAGCGGTCGATCGCGAAGCACGTGGCGCGCCGCCACAGCGTCAAGGCCAGCGAGGCGGTCAAGCTGCGCTCCTACTACACAGTGCTGGACGCGCGCCAGTGCCGCCTCGGGCTGGACGAGGCCGAGCTCACCAGGTAGGCAATCGGAATTGGCACAACCTACCTAATTTTGGCTCATTAGTCACTATAAAACGTCTTTATTGTTAAGGTAATAATGGCTCTTCTTACGAACGTTCTTAAGACGTTACATACGTAGAGGTTCATTAAGGTATTTTAGTCCCTTTTAGGGTGGGCAGTTTTATGGAGACAAGAAATCTCTTTGTTTTCTTTGTAGCATAGTTATAGTGGTTATGTATTGTTTTTAGCGACAGGCTATTTGCCGTGTGAAATTCCCTCATTTTTTTATTTGATAAGTACTGGTGGATAAATACTAAATAAATCCCTTTCCCCAGAATATTCGGTCCACCAAAAGCACCGCCCGGCAACGTACAATACCCGCCCATCGACGAGCTCCAAACGAAGCCAACCAAGAGGACATCGGACAAGAGCGACTCAGAGGGCACCGACGAAGGGAGTGCCACCGAGGGCGCTCCTCAGGACACGGAGGAGTTCTACGTGAACGGCAATGTGGAGGTCAAGATGGAACCAGTCAGTGATGAGGATATGGAGCCAACGGACTTCGTTTCTGTCAAGATCGAACCGGCTGATGAAAGTCAGTGAAGAGGTTCAAGATGAGGAAAAATGGTTAAGGAGCAACTTGTCTTTGAAATATACGTACACATTCAGTTATTTAGTCCCGTTCGAGGTATATAATGTAGACAGGTTGTGACGTATTGTATAATATGTTTCATTGACCCCTAGTCCCATAGTCGCCTCGTAGATATTATGTCTCCGAGGTGGTGTCCATTCTGAAAGGGATAGAGATGCAGGTTTATTATGTATATATGTGATGCCAAAAGTGAATAATTATATTGCTTAAAACTATTACCTACATGACAAAATTGATTGAAAGAAAAAAGGTAATATCAAGTAGGTTAAGAATTAAATGTGTCATTCAAAATATATAATATAGTCAGTAAAAAGTCGCAATTGTAAGGTTAAGTTTAATATAATACTATGGAAAGAATTTTTACATAATAATAATCCTTAGAAAAATATTACATATTACTAAACGTATGGGAAATTTAGCACGGTATTTTGTAGCCCCTATTATTTGAATTGTGATTTAGTCATAGTGTATAAGATTCCTTAGGTGTTATAGTAAATATATGTAACGATTCAATATTATGGTGTTTTGTTTAATTTAACCCTAACCAATACCAAGCTTTGTTTAATATAACCCTAATGAGATGGATCTAGACTTGGAATCAATTTCTATAGTAAATCGCAAATCTAACTCCGCTACTACAGCTTTATGAAATCTGTTCTTACAACTTTTCTATGAGCTGACACAAAAAACTGCCAAAATTTTAACCAAATTTACTATTATTCTGTGAATTCGGGTTCACTGTGGATTTTATATAACGCCCATTCTCTTGTATATGTACAAAGTGTTGGAGTTACCTGTGATTTCTAGCGCATAATAATAGTGACTGAATATGACCAAAGGTTTGCGTCAGTTGACATTTGTCTACAGTTTAGGGTGTGTTGTGTTATTCACTCACTATCATTTGGACGTTAGCTGTCATACTTAACGGTGCGTTTAATATTTTTATGTCACTAAATTCTATCTCGATAGAGGAGAGAATATGGTTTTGTCACAGATAATATAATACTACACAGATAATATAATACTATACAGGTTTTGTTATTAGTTAAGCTTACGCGCGGTGTAAATCATAACTGTTTGGTTTGTTAACTGTCGTCGCTGTTAGATAGTAATTTATACGAGACAAAACAAATAAATGTTTTTTTCTTTCTTTCTAATCTATCCTTCCATCACGCTTACGATCCTTTCTGATTTGGCCACAACTAGTCGTACACCGAGGGCTATTGCATTGAAAACATTAGTGAAACGAATGACGTTCAAATGGATGGCTTATATTAATTATTAGTTTTATTAATTAATAAATATTTTACTTATAAACCATATCGCTCATTTGGTGCAACAATGGCGTAATTACACTTTTACAATTTTTAAAGGAGAGCCGATTAAAGATTTGTATACGATGCATGGCATTTTGGGGAGACTCATTATAATCCGAATCATTTTAAAAGTAAGTTTGATTTTTCAAAAAACATTTCGGTCGATGTTTCTCCGGGTGTAAATAGACTTTTCGAGCATAATGACATAATAACTTTAATTTACAAAAAAATGTAATTACGACGTTGTTGCACCAAATGAGCGATATTATCTTGCTGAAATTATGAAATGTGAAATTATTATATTATCAATTATGAATATCATATTATTTATTTTCAAACAAATGAAGATATATCACCAGGATATTAAATATAATTATGTTCGTATATTCAAATAACATTGGAGCAATATTTATGTAAAATGGATCGTCATTACGGAAGTATGTATTATCAGCTGTTACCTGTCATAATTCGCTTTCGCGCAAAATCATAACAGACCTTTGGACTTACGAAATAGATAGGGAAAGGGTTTGGAGTACAACTTTTGAGACCAATATATATCAAAATGAGCTGATATATATCAATAATAAATTAATATCAAATAGCACCGCTATTACCTGAGCTAAAAATGTATTCACCAGCAACAACAGTTCGAAGGATCGATGTTTTGATCAGGATATTGAGTGGAAGGAAGGCTATCTTGGCTGCAAATCCAGTTCGAGCCTATGCCAGTGAAGGTAAAGTCACTATTGGAGATGTTAGCAAAGAGATTAATGCAGCGTCTAAGGAAGAATACGTTCCCCGCAAATATCGTAAGTATAACATAACCTCAAACATTAACTTGTTTTGTAATTTACTAGTAACACTTGAGAAATTAACTAGATATCAAAAATATCTACACAATTCTGATGTAATTTCGTTCAACACCTTGAGACAAGACTTGAAATAAATTTGAAGATTGATTGAATAACTCAAAAACTTTGTTTATTGGTGATGGAAAACACTATTATGAAACTCAAGGACTTTTGCTGTAATCAGATAAAAGTGTAATATTAAAAAAATTGTATAGTAACATAGTTTCTTATAGATCAACTTGCAACAATGTTTAAGTAAGGTTTAAGCTTTAAGACAAATGTTATAAAATTATATTATTTCATCAATTTGATAATTTTTATTATGTTTTTGACCTATGTGCTGAAACTTAAAAAATAACTATTTTTAATTTAACTTTCCAGTGACTATAAAAGATGCGCAATTGTTAAACCTGTCCCAAAGCACTTTGAGGAACTTGCGATGGATGATGCAAAAGGACTCTCTGGGACAGGATATCTTCCTGCTGGGAAGACCTGGGCCTGGCAGGTTTGTTTTGTTACATTTTCAGTTACATAAATTTGTCTGCATATTTCTTGATTACTTGTCTGTGGCACAAATAATACTTTATTACCAACTTTAGTTGTTGCTACTATGTAGAAAATGACTGGATATTAGGATCTTTTGGACAATTGGTAGTAGTATTCAATTATAATCCAATTTTCCATATTGATCGCATCATAACCCAGATAATAATGGTAAAGGTATAATTAATAACACACACCATTAGTATTTATTACACATTGTAGAAACACAGGTTTGTATTGTCGACCCCCTTATATCAAAATTAAGTGATATAAGGCCAATTCTCTCAAGCCTCTAAGTACTCTAACTTTTTAAAGTATATGTAAGTAATTACTTATATATATTCATTCCAGACGTCAAGTAGCCCTGCAATACCTGGAGCTGACAAACCGTGAGCTGGAGTATGTGGCTCTGTCCAGAGACACCACGGAGGCTGACTTGAAGCAGCGGAGGGAGATACAGAACTCCACTGCCAAGTATTTTGATCAGGTACAATGCTAATTACATACGTATTTAGGTATTGCGTGCTTAATGTGTAATAATCAATGGTTGATTGAACTTGTTACCAACTGCGTAAAAACATTTGTGCCCATAATCAAGAATGGACAAGTTTTCTTATCTCATGTTTACCTACTATAGAAGTAATGTATCGCGCACTATAACCTTATGTTTACGGTCCTCCCTTACTTTTTCAAAATTTTATTACTTCCCTTGACAATATGTTTTGCTGACATCTGTCATTTGGTATATGTTTGATACCTAAATACTTAGCGATCTCTCTCATTTCTTTTTACAAAATTAGCATAATGTTACTAAAGACTCTGAATACCCAAAAAAACCTCCCAGATACAGGTATAAATCTCTAGAATAATCTTAAATATGAATGGGTTAGATCTCTGACTTCATATTAGAGGTCCTAGATTCGAATCCGGCTCTGGCATTTACCAAACAATGAAATTTGTGTACATAATTAAATTTGTATACGTAATAGCCAGTGCTTGAAAACGGCGATGCGGTTCACAACCTAACACGTTGGGTGCTGTCTATCTAGTAAAACGCGGGCATTCAGTGGCTCATACCTAAGATGTCTTCAAAATTTCGAAAATAGGCACACAAACCTCTGATTACCTAGCCACAATAAAAAGCAAATATACGTCGTGAAGCCTATGTTATGTTCATAATCTTAAAGTGTAACTGTAATTCGACGTAGCTCAGTTGTTTGGGGCTTGACTGTGTATCAGTGGGTAAAGGGTTCAAATTCCGCTTGAGCATGTACCAATGGAAATGAAGTTTCATGAATTTCTATGTACATTTTCGTAATAAAAATACATTTACGAAATGCGTTGAATACTACGGTGAGGGAAAACATCGTGAGGAAATCTACCTGTTCTCTGAACAGGTAATAGTTAATGCTTGTAAATGGCGACATGGCTTACCACCGGTCACATTGAGTACTGACTATCTGGTTAAAACGTGGGTTTGAGGTGGCTATAGAATTACTACTTTCGCAATTGCGGAGATGGTCACCTGAACTTTTGACTACCCCGCAAGGGTTAAAGTGTAATTTCTCCTGTAGAGCGCAGTGCGTGCAGCAGTCGAAGGCAGGGTATTAGTCCTGGAGGGCATAGAGAAGGCAGAGAGGAACGTGTTGCCAGTGCTCAACAATCTGCTGGAGAATAGAGAAATGCATTTGGAAGACGGCCGGTTCCTGGTGCCTGCTGAGAGATATGATAAGTTGGTTAAGGTAAGGTAATAAACACATTTAATGACATAATGGCATATGGACATAACACATAGGGATTGTTAATGCACTTAACTATAACTGTTGAGCTTATAATTCGCATAAGGTTGTATATAATTCCTATAAAAATATTAATATTGAAGTGTAGATGATTACAGTTTGGGAATGGCTGTAGTAAAAACCATACTGGACAGAACCTTAGAGCACCAAACAACTTAATCATTAATCGATTTGAGAATTTTTAAGCATGTTGTAATTAATCTCAAAATTAATACTCGTAGTTCAAGGAGGATGTGATTTTATGTTTATACATATATATTTAATGTGATTTTATGTTTATACATATATATTTAATGTGATTTTATGTATTGTAATGTGATTTTCCACGCTTTTCCCCCAAATAGGAGCACGGCGTGGAAGAAGTGTCAAAATGGCGGCTGGTCCGCGTGGACGAGAACTTCCGCGTGATAGCGCTGGGCCTGCCCGTGCCCCGGTACAGTGGGCAGCCGCTCGATCCTCCGCTGCGCTCCAGGTTCCAAGCTCGGGACGTAACTGTCATCGGGTATGGGGTGAGTAGATATAACATTTGACCATATATTCACCATATGAGACCTTTACCTTTTGAGATTACCACAACTAGCTGTGTAATACCATATTTGAAATGTAATTTTATGTGTTGTCCAATTATTGTCTTTGAATTTTATTGTAAATGTTGAATATTGTATGTAATAATTATTATTGATGTGGATGTCTCAATGAAGATATTATTATTATTATATGTATAGTAAGAAAATGCTGTATGGTTTTGATATTGATTGCCACTTCTTGTTTCTGCTTGTCATGTTGTAAAAAAAGACTAGCGGTTATCTAACCTTTATACGGTGAAGTTAAGCAGGTTAACAGTTAATTGGGTGCTGATTATTTGGTGAAAAGTGGGTTTGGTGTGACTTAAAATGAACTACTTAAAAAACGGATGTAGATAGATAGACGTAAACATTGGATTATGCTTTTAAGATATAAGCCTAAATTAGTCGTAAGTGCATGAATGTATAAATAAACTTGAATATAAATTACCATAGAAATTAAAACTCTTATATTGATAAATTAATTTATTCTCTACCCGTATGTGATTACGCCACTCTCGTATACCCCTTCCCTCTCTTGGGCAGCATGTCTGGCATGAATATATGCACCTGCTTCTTGGGCCTGCTGTAGTCCGGCAGCACCTTGTTCCCCACCAGCTCCGCGAACTGCTTCTCCACCTGGGCCATCTCCCTGGCGATCTTCCTCCTCACCTCGTTGTTGTCTCGCTTCAGGTCGGCGTTTGTCTTCGTCTCCGCTTCGCTCTTCGCGTGTCTCGTCTTGCGTGACTGTTTTGCGTAGTTCTCGATCGTGTTCGACGGCGTGGGGATGTACACGTTGTGCCGATCGATATCCTCTATGTCTACGTCTTTCTTTTTGTGTTCGTTGCTTTTGGTGTCGCTTCTGACTTTTTTGATTTCGGGCCAGCTGTGTCGGGTTCGTGTGTTTCGGTTGGCCTCTTCTGGTATCAGTTCCCGTTTGCCGGATAAATCTAGCCATTGCAGTACTCTATCTGAAAGATCTGTGCTGTCTTCGCTCTCGGTCCGTGACGTTCGATTAGTTCGTAATGTCCTCATGTCGGTTTGGAGTCTTTCAGTGTTGTCCGATTGTTCTAAATTAGGGTTGGGTACGAAATCGGTGATGGCTATTTCTTCTAAGTTAAGTCTTTCTATCTCGAGGTCCGCTTCCTTATCTCGTGGCTTCGTTTCGTTGATGCCTCCTCGTACTATGAAGTTTAAAGAGGTCTTGGATCTGGGGATGCTAGTGCTAGGGTTCCTGTGGTGGTTGACGGATGTCTTTGGTCGTTTTTGTCGTGATTTGATCTTGAGCAGATGCGGGTCGTCTGGCTCTAGGATGGCGTGTCTAAAGTTGCCCACCCAGATGGTTCGCACGTACATGGGACGTTGCGAGGCGGGCCATATTACTGGCATATTCTCTCTGCGACGTTTTTCCGTGATTGATGCCTAGAGCATATTATTTCTGGTTCTGTAACAAAAATGGATTTGTTACAAAAAGTATGTATTTGAAAAGTAGATAGCTAAGTGTATAGTATTATATTATCTGTGGCTAAGTTATGAAGGATTCGTAGTATTTTAGGGTGAATATATTAAGCGGGATATTTACTACGAGCAAAGTCAAGACATATTATGACATGTGTCGATTGTATTTCAACGCACTGATTAACCTTAATAGGATGACAGTGATGGTGGTATTGTATTTATAATGTTACTTATATAATCGTGATTTCAAATAAATAATCTTTAAACCAACTCCAAATCAAATATAAAGGTCTATAATATAATTTTTACTCAATTATCTTTAATAATTTTGTACTTGAAACCAATTCTTAGATAATGAACTCACACACCCTCAAACTAATAGAAAAACGCCACTATTACATATGTATAAAAGTACTTGAACCGGCCGAATCCAAATCAATATAAAGTTCATTGATGGATTGATTCGTCGGCCTGTTGCGTTGGGGAATGCTTTCGTTATTCAATCGCCTGATGGCTTGGCATTGATTGATTGAGCCACTCGCTCGCTGGAAAAGGAGTTCCAAGTTTATGATACTTTTTGGTTTATAGTTACCTACAATTTATGACCTTGAGGACGCAACTAGATTGCTAATTGGTCGTGTTTTAGGATATGTTGTAGTTTTAGTGATTAAAAGTTAATGAGATGTTTTTTATTAGGTATATATTATTGACATCAGAACCGCGGTGATCGAAGATATATTTTCCCTGTGGTTCTGTATATACAATTAAGGAGCAAAGGACATAATTATGTGTAAGGATGACATACACATCACGATCACACAGTTGCGGCCAGTATCTTTATATATTTAGTTGCACTAATGTCATAAATTAAATTCATCAGACAATGAATTTAATTTTAATTAAATTCAAATTATTACTTATTGAAAGTAGTAGATACAAAACGGTTCTATTAGTATTTGATATAAGGGCTTTGTTGTAATTGTTAGTTAACGTTTTGTACAATAGTTTTTAAACGTTTTATACAATATCTATTAGAGAACTGGCTTGGTCGAAGATTACGGAGGAAAAATCTTATAGCTATAAAAGAAAAGTCATTTACAGATAGGTTAGGTATTGGCTCTCCTATGACATTGGAGCTTTGAGTGTCCATGAATCTTT